>APFE030368582.1:58032-74478 GCA_000404065.3 Pinus taeda
GATCAAAGTAGGCTCATGAATATATCCATTATATCAAAATGGCACCCAGTGCACTATCCAATACATACATGATCATGAATCATGATATAGAGATCAAAACAAAAACACATAACCAAGGAGGTTAGAAATGGCCTCTACAAGAAAAGTAAACTGTGACCAGTACAACTGGCTAGTAGCTACTGCCAAAGGAGCCAAGATCATGTGGATCAATCTCTAGATCATCATCAGAGTCAGATAGGGGGCCCCATGGCTCCTCCTCATCATCATCTCCAACTGCAACTGTAGAAGTGGTAGCACTAGCAGGTTGTGCAGCAGATGCAAGTTGAGATAGACGAGATATGTTCTTTTGTCGTGGCTGCGCAGAGGAAGCGCCAGCAACTGGAGGACTTGCTGGCTGTGAGGCTGAGGTTGGTACAAGTGGATCAGGATCTGCATTCAACTGAACATTATGTTCGAGTGATGCTATTGTCTGTAATTCAAAATCCATATCCTCATCAGAAGCAAACTCTGTTGGATGACTCTCCACTACCCAATTTGATGTTGGATCAATGTCTTCCAACACAATGGGATCTGAATCAAGTCTTTTGTTCAACAATTGGTTGCGTCTGAGCCGGAGGTTGTATTGGAAATAGACTAGATCATTTAACTGTTTTTTATCCAAACGGTTTCTCTTCTTTGTGTGAATCCTCTCAAACACGGACCAATTGCGCTCACACCCAGTAGCACTACAAGTTTGACTCAAAATACGAATTGCAAACTTCTGCAATTCAGGACAATGGCTACCAAAAGCCTCCCACCATTGTGCTGCAAAAAACATAGCAGTGTAATGAGTTAGCTCAATAAAATTACAAATTATATCCAACTTTCAAATTATAAACGATTTAACAAAAAAATTATTAAGAATTTGAAAATTGAAATTTTTGTTTACCTGGCTCAGCTGCTTCTCTTACAATCTTTGCTAGGTTCTTCCCAAGGGTACCTGAGGCATTGGTGAAGGTCGTGACCTATCGGTACATCTCCAGCTGATCAGACTCCAATGGGATCATGCGATCAATGCAGTGAATCAGTCCATCTCTAACCCCCCCCCCTCAAAGCTCCTGTCTCCTTAGCTTTATAATGATACCGTGGGTTCAAAAAATACCCAGCTGCATGTATAGGGCAATGGAGTTGATTGTTCCATCTTTCATCAGTGATTACCCAAATGGGCCCATTCTTAGCCACTTTATCCTTGTATGCCCTCTTTATTTGCTCCTCTGTTTGATCCATAGCCTCATAAATGAAGCCCGTAGCCAATCTTTCCCCATCCACCAACAACAACACCTTAACCAGTGGCTCAACAAACTTCACAATCTCTGTTTCCTTTCTCCAAAATATTTCTTCATTAACTTTCTTTTTCAATTCTTTGCCTTCCAGTTTGTGAGACCACTGGCTTAGATTCCATTCTTCACTGGAAAACATCTTTTGCAAGTTTTTATGTTGTGAAAGCATAGATTGCAATGTCAAAAAATGAGTAGCAAATCTAGTGATGGCAGGCCTAATAATATCCTTGCCCCCAGTGTGTTTCCTCATGAGGCTCAAAATCCATTTGTGATTGTAGATAAATTTTGTTATGCTTTTGGCATGATCTACAGTGTTTTCGACCCAATCTAATTTTCCAATATCCTCAAGCATGAGGTCTATGCAATGTGCAGCACATGGGGTCCAAAAGATGGTCTTGTGTTTTTCCTCTAACAGTTTACCAGCAAGAATATAGTTAGAGGCATTATCTGTGATGACTTGAACAACATCAGCCACCCCCACCTCCTCAACAATTTGATCCAATAGTTGAAAGAACAATTGCCCAACTTTTACCTTATCAGATGCATCAACTGATTTTAGAAACATGGTTCCCTATGGGCAGAAGATAAGAAAGTTTATGATGTTACGGTTTCTTTGATCAGTCCATCCATCTGACATGATGGTACATCCTGTTCTTGCCCATGAGTCCTTGAAATCTTTCAAATAGTCATTAATGGATAAAATTTTTTTCTACAAACGATACCCCCTTAGCTCATGCATAGTAGGGCCTTTGAAGCCTTTTCCAACAGCATGTATGGCATCAAACATAGGCTCATAATATAGTGAATGGGAAGCATTGAAGGGGATATTAGCATCATACCACCATCTAGCTATGTAATCACAAGCAGTCTTCCTCAATTCTTTCTTCCAATGGTCATCTAAAGTGGGCTGCATTTGACTTCTACTAGCTTGAGGACCATGTGAATCTGATGGAGAGGAGGGAGTGAAATAACTTTTGATATTCATATCACCCTTTTTCATTCTACCATTTCCATTTTCTTGAATAGGCTCAAAAGAGGAAGGAACATATTGGAAGGGGTTGGATGCATCAGTACAAGGGATAGTGGAAGAACCCTCAAAATCAAAATGGGGGTTGGTAGCTCTTCCTCCCAATTTCAACCTCTAACTCTTTTTGCCTAGCCTTATCTTCTTTAAACTTCTCAAAGTTGGCTAACAATTCCTTCCTAATCTCCCCAATTCAAAGTGAGGTACATGGAGTAATTTGTCTTCTAATCCCTGCCAAGTGTTGTTTCAACCTATTAATGCCCCAAGACCTTCCTTAATTTTCTTATGGAAAAATTTGCAATGCATTTGACTTTCAACCATTTCAACATATGCCCAAGCAACATCTTTCACTCTAGGTGCCATTTTTTGACTTGGAAATGAAAGCAAACAATCTGAAAATGAAAAAAAACACATTGATTCAATGTTCATTTCTTTCACAAAAAACACTCTTTAGGATTTCTAGATTTGCACATAAAATTTAACATATTTGTACAGGTGAAAAAAATACCTCCAGGCACAAACTGCCTCCTCAAGCTTGCTCCAAGAAACCAACTCTTCAATGCTGCTCCAAATGGCTGCCCAAGAAGCTTCTCACTCCAGCTACAATTCTTGCCCAAGACTCCTCACTGCTGCTCCAAAAACAAACTCAACAACTCCTCACAAACTCTCACTAAAATTCTCACTCAAGTGCATGAGATGGTTGTGAGAGAATGAGAGGGGTTCAGTGGGTTAAATAGGGTTTGGGAGAGGGGAATGGACCCCAAATACCAACAAAACAAATACTAAAGTGCTTTGGAGTCCCCCACAATCAGCAATTAATAAAAAAATTTAAAAAAATCGTAGTTTTTTTGGTGCCTGGGCCGCTGTACGTAACCTGGCCGGGTTGATATGGACTCGGCTGAGCCGGCCGGGTTAAAATTAAGCCGGCCTAGTTGATATGGACTCGGCCGAGCCGGCCGAACCGGTTACTTGGCCGAGTCATAAAATTGAGGCTTGGCTCGGACCAACTCAGCTGAGTCGGTTCCGAGACAACCATTTTTTAAAACATTGTTAAGGATATATTAACTCAAACTGATTGCTTAGGGACTTGTGTTAGGTGGGTTTCTAAGATCTAATAGTATGGTTGCAACCTGTAACTCTGCCCCACTAGATGAATTCGACCCTAGGAATTTTGACCCACTGGAAATTAGCCTTTGAAAAAATTTGGCTTAGAGAATCCTCTTACCAGCAACTCGGCCCTGCACCTTCCCTCAAACAACCTTTGTGCCTCAAGAAATTCAACCTTGGAAAGTCGGCCTCCTTTTCACTTCAACAATTCGACCCTACAATATTTAGCAATTCGGCCTCTTGGAAATGCTCTTGAATTCACTTGCGCCTCTTCTTCCTCTGCGCTATGGTCTAGCTGAGCCACTTGCTCTAGAGAAAAATCACTTTCTCTCCTTGTATGTCTTCAACTATCCCTTGGGCTTATTTTATAATCTTCATCAAACCCAAATACCTAACCCTAATCTCCCTTCTTGAATATCTAGGAGATCAATAGTTGAGATCATTTCTAATTCACTTAAATAATTTCATTATTTACCTTTAGGAATTGATTTAATAGTCCATAATAATTATTTGACTTCAATTATTGTACTTTTCCTAAGTTAGACTTAGGAAAGAAGACATAATTCACTTATTCCATGAAGCACGCACCTAGAGAGGCAATAAATCATCTTCTACATGCTAAGACACCAAGCCTATGCGGAAGACCTTCCGAAGCCAACACAAGCTTCAACATGATCCTAGATATACTTCCTACTATTCTTCATGAACTAACAATCCTAGAAAATATGCTTTACCATTCAGGTCATTGGAAAATGGGGCAAATATAATTGTGCATGAGTTGGTAATATTTTCATTTTTTCTGTCCAAAATATCAAGTGATCTTTTTTAGATATTAAATAATTGTTTTTATGAGCTTGAATTTCTATATTATCTTGTGATTAATTGAGATGTTAACTTTATAATAAAATCTTGAGATTTGGCTCTATTTTATGTTTGTAACTCTTGTATAACACTTTAATTTATCTTTTCCTTTCTCTATTTTACCAATTGTTCATTATAATTTGGCAAGCACAGGCCCTTCTAAATAAAGCAGCAGATGATGCAGTGCAGAAACTTCTTCCAAAATACGCAGAAGGTGATCTTGCATCTCTTTGCAGCTGGCCTGATGAGATTCGTTATTGGTACAGATATCGCTGGACTGGGCCATTACACTACATTGACACACCAGATTTTAGATGTAACTATGAATATTCTCGTAAGGTCATTTCTTCCAATTAATCATTTCTTGCCAAAATCATGCATTCAAATTTTGATGAAGTGTTGTCAAAAGTTACCACTTACTTTTAATAGGTAATTGGATTCCTATCAACTCATCCATATGCATCCCTAGAACACTGAAGTTAATTTTCATCATGGTTTTATTTGTATTTTCATTTAATCCTGAATATATTTCTGTGGTTGTGAACTTGAGGAGAAACAAAATCATCTTTCTTAGGCCAGTTTATGTTTACTTGCACCTTATTCCAAGGTTAGGAAGGAAATTTAGCACTTTACAATGGTCAAAGCTTACTGTCATACTCTGCAACCAGAGCCTGAAGCCTGGACATAGATTTTGTGAATTTCCACAAATAAGTTTACCTCTTTTCCATCAAGTTATAGACAGTTTCAATGATTATGTGAATGCAAGAAAAGGTAATATATTTCAAACATTGCAATGTCGAGGATTACTTATGATGTTTATGAACAGGAGACTGTCATAACCTGCAGGGAGACAAATACTTCTGTGTTGCAGGAGCCATTAACAATTATACTGACCAGCTTGCAACATATGGTGATTCATCCCCTAATGGGAAATGTATGTTTCTTTTCTTGGAGTCATCCTGGCAAGTTGAGTCTTGTATATTCTGCAGCTCAATGAGGTTTTCTTGGTTATGCATTAAATATCGTGTTGTAACAAAAAGTGAGATTTTTCTTGTATCTAAAGGCAACTTCCTTTGCCAGTTTGGAAGCTTACAGACATTCCTTAACTGTGCAGATAATTTAACAGAAGCATTACTGTTTCTGTCTCATTTCATAGGAGATATCCATCAGGTCTTCTCTTGCTTTTCCAGACTCCATACATTATATTTGTTTGCGAGAGTTCAAATATTTTGTGCTCCCATGTTTTGATGCTTGAGGACCATAAGGTCATTGCCAAAATATCACAATGGGATTTTGATTCTCACTTTCTATCTAGGAAATATTATATGGTTACTTATTGACAAACCACATATTTACAGCCTTTGCATGTGGGATTCACTGGAGATGAAGGTGGAAACACAATAATTGTTCACTGGTATCGGCGAAAGGCTAATCTGCATCATGTAAGTACAAAAAGTGTGCCGTTTTACCTTTTAAATTTTAATTGCTCCAATTTCTGTCCATTTATTTTCTTAAAAACAGGCCAAATCTTATGTTTTTCCATGGGAATAAAAATGAAAGTTGCACTATTGTAGAGGAATTACGTAGAGGAAAAACAATTGTCAATTCATCTATTGTCTGTAACATAAAGTATTGAATCTACATAGGTTTTTTTTTAATTTGTTCATTCTCCTATCATGTTATTTTTTGTCTTCTGTAGTCCTTCCATGTTGAGAAATATAAGGCATTAGCATTAGGGGATTTCACTTTCATTAGTGACTGCTTGTGAATGCTTTTTACTTCTTTAGATTAGTATCTACTTCATGTTAGATCATTAGTGTTCTTCTTCATCAAACAATAACCAATGCATGAACATAAATAGACAAGAGACACAGCATGGAGGCTATGAGCCAGGGCCAAAATCTCTCATTCTTTGAGAGGAAAACCCACACAAATTCTTCTTATAGAGATTCCAATTGACGAATACCAAGACCAAGTCCCTTGACCTATTAGCCACTCCAAGACCAAGACACAAGTCCTTTTTTGCTTTTGTCTTCTCGATTCTTCTTCCACTGCTTTTACCTTCTTAGCATTGTGATGACACCGCGATCTTCTTATAAACCTGAATTGAATCATAGCGCATAAGTTATCATGGCACTATACGAACTCTAGCTTTGAATTGCTGTGAAAATTCTGTCACTGCAACAACTGATTTACTTTTCCTACTTATTTCATCATACGTTATTCATGAAATTACTTCAACAAACATTAAAATAAATACTGCTGCAGTTATCACATCGTAATACAGAAACAAATATATGCACACATTGACACAATTATTTTGGACTAATGTCCTTGAAAAAGCCCAATGTGGGAAAACCTGTGCAACAAGGGAGGCTTTTATTATTCAACAATTTTCTTGTACAACAGGGTGCCAAATTGGCTTACCCACAGATAGACAAACTTTTAGCACTTTCCTAAACCTAGTGTAGGCTCTACTGACCTCTGCTACAACCTGAAAACCTTTGCGTCAGCCTGAAACCTTCTGCATCACCCTACTGAGGCTCTGCGCAACTTCTCTGGGCTTCTGCGTCACTCAATGTTGCACGAAGCAGGGATGAAATAGGGACGTTTTTTGGAAGCGGGGACGCAGAAGTGTCATTTCCCAAAAATCTAGGAAGTGAAGCGTCTACTATATATATAATTTTTATTTTATTTTATTTTTGCATTTATATTTAAAAAACATCCAAAATACCAAATTAGTTGTAGAAGATATGGAAGCATGCATATTTTTACATAAATCAAGATAGATATGGCATCCATTGTACATTAATGATTAATTATTCGAGCATCAACCATTTAGATGCATCAACCATCTAGAATCTAGATTCTCCTCCTCTTGTCTAGCCTTTGCCTCTACCTCGATTGTCTAGGGATATTAGTCAACATTGCCCAGTTTTGATCAAACTACCTAATCCAAGCCTTAAAATATGGTAGAAATAGCTTAACATGCTTGATCGATGATTTTGACTTGATTGAAAGGTTATTTTTTGCTAAGGGCATGACAAAGGAGTTCAACAATTAACACCACCAACACTAGGGTACATATAGGGCTTGGTGCTCTTGATTAAATACTAATCACATACCCTCATACATGATATAATCTAATGAAATTCCACAATCCCATTGATCCTGAATTCCTGAAAACTGTTAAGTCTGCTTTTTGAATAGGATATGAAATTCTATTTTCTCTATATGAAGTCCAATGAGGCTGGAACCATTCTCAAACATCCTAATTCATTTCATGGTAATGTTAAAAATTTAAGTAAAAGGATGAAAATGAAAATAAAGGAGAATGTCACTTTTAATTTAAGAATTTAACATTACCATGAGGGAGCATCTAAGAGGCATCTAAGCAACATCAAGGGAGCACCTTGGGAGTGTCCGAGAAGCCACAACACAACTTAAGTCAAAGAAAAAATAAAAAATATCTAGAACCCTATGAAACCCTGTGGAACCACCTATCTCCCTTCGGATCCGCTTGGGATCCGTGCCCGATCCGCGATGGATCCGCGGTTCAGAAATTTGGAACCGCGGATCGAGTTAGCACGGCTCCGAATTTCCAGGAACCGTCTTCGCCAGCTTGATCCGTGGTTCTGAAATTTTGAACCGCGGATCCGACGGCGAATCCCCCACGGATCCGTACGGGTAGCGATTCTTGGTTTGGATCCTTGGGGGGGGGGACGTTTCATGCAACACTGGCGTCAGTCCTACAACCTCTGCGTGGATGACGCAGGCCCTTCTGGCTCCGCGCATTCTCTTCTGCCTTTGGCTCTATGTCTACCTCTTCTGCGTTGATCTCCCGTCTCTCTGTTTCGTGCTTGCTGCCGCCTGATTGCTCTCCAGACCACTGGTTCAATTTCTCAGCAGACCCCGCTCTAGAATTTGAACTGATTGGTCTCCCTCAGTGTGTTCTCCAAGTGCCCCTCAAGCCTCCTCTTATACTTTTTCTGTTGACATCTCAACGACCGAGATTAAGTCCCTAATCAACGGCTAAGATTAGATCTGGCTTGATCCATGTCTTTCAGACCATTCTAACACATATTCATATTAATACATGTTAATATTTTATTTTCCCTAAGTTTAGACTTAGGGACTCCATCAAAAATATTAATTATTTTAATATCTCCTGATCTGTTTAGAATCTGCCCAAACCCTTTCTGGGTATTGGAGATCTCATGTGCCCCAACCTCTCGACTAAATTTCGTGGCTAGAGCGCATTCGATGCTACCCAAAATCAACACTCCCTCTTTGCGAGGACTGTGCTTTAGCAATACTCTTCACTGAGTATTACTCTGATCATCCGACATCGGTACTTGTGCTGATACTAAGCCTCCTTGCTGAACATCCTTTGCACTGCTGCATCCTGTACTGCTGCCCATGGTTCTGCCACTACCACTGCTGCATCTGTACGAAAACTCCCTCTGCATCTGTGCTGCTGCTGGTCCTTTCTCCGAGCACTGCATCCGCATTACACCTTCCTCTGCATCTGTGCTGCTATTGGTCCTTTCTCCCAACACTGCATCTGCATTGCAACTCCCTCTGCATCTATCCTGTTGTTGGTCTTTTCTCCCAACACTGCATCTGCATTGCAACTCCCTCTTCATTTGTGCTGCTAACACACTACTTCTGAAAGGGGTTCTTTACCATCCCCATCTTTTCCCTAAAGTAGTCAAATTTTGACTTTCCAAGGGCCTTGGTGAGGATATCTGCCACTTGTTCCCCTATAGGAGTGTAGCTCAACTGTACAGCTCCACGTTGGACACAATCTCTGACAAAGTGAGATTAGATATCAATATGCTTTGACCTATCATGAAATATTGGATTTTCAGAGAGTTTGATGCAACTCTGATTATCACACATGATCCTGGTTGCCTCCATATTTCTTCTGAATAGGTTTACCAACAGTTTTCTAAGCCATATGGCCTCACACAAAGCTGTGCTTGCTGCCATATATTTTGCCTCAGACGAGCTCAGAGCCACGAACTTCTGTTTCCTACTGCACTAGGAGGTTATTCCTGATCCAATGTTGAAACAATACCTAGAGGTACTTTTCCGATCCACTGAACTTCTTGTCCAATCTGCATTAGTAAATCCACTCAACCTGATATCCTTCCCCTTGTTGTACAAGAGCCCATAATCAATTGTTCCCTATAAATACCTGAGAACGTGCTTGGCTGCTGCCCAGTGAGCCCTCTTTGGTTCCATCATGAACTGACAGAGGGTGTTGATAGCGTAGCAAATATCTGACGATATTGACTAGATACATCAGGGACCTTATTAGATGTCGGTATAGGGTGAGATCGACATCCTTGTCTTCTAATGCATCAATCTTCTTCTAGTTGGTGATCATTGGCGTAGCCATTGGTCTACAGTCTCCCATCCCGAACCTTTTTAGAATTTCTGTAGCATACCTTCCTTGCCCAAGGAAGATTTCTCCTTTCTACTACCAAACTTCCAACCCTAGAAAATAGTGCATTTATCCCAAATCCTTCATATCGAACTCTGTGGCTAGATTTTTCTTGTAGTCTTCAATGAGTCTGGATGATCCTGTTAGGAAGAGATCATCCACATATAATACTAAGATAAGTGGCTCGCTCACTACGACCAGATAGTAGAGATTCAGATTTGCGTCACTCTTGACAAACCCCATCTTCTGCAAGTAGCCATCTATTCGACCATACTACGCTCTTGGTGCCTACTTTAGCCCATACAAGGCTTTCTTCAGTCTGCATACATGAGACTTCTTCTCATGAGTTTCAAAGCCCTTTGGTTGTTCAATATATACTTCTTTTATTATCCCGTTCAGAAATGCCGTCTTGACATCCATCTGATGGATCTCCCATCCCATCTGGGCTGCAAGAGATATCACGGTCCTAATAGATGTATACCTAGCTACCGGGGTGAAGGTTTCCTTATAGTCAATCCCTTCCTTTTGAGCATACCCCTTAGCCACAAACCTAACCTTGTATTTTTCAATACTGTCGTTTGCAGCATATTTGATCTTGTAGATCCATCTTGAACCTACCACAGATTTGTCTTGAGGCCTTGACACCACCTCCTAGACATCGTTTACCATTATGGAGTTATACTCCTCCACCATCGCATCTAGCCAGACCTGATGTTGAGCTGCCTCCTTGAAGCTGGCAGGCTCTCAATCCTGAGCTACTAATGCCTGATACATGTCTGGCTGTTTTCGCTCCCTTTTACTATTCCTTGGCTCTCTGATGAAGTTTCTTGCATCACGCAAAATTTGACGAAGTTCCCTACTGGTTCTTCCTCTGCCAATGGGTGCTTCTGTTTGCTCCTCTTCCTCATCCTGAGAATCTTCCTGGTCTGAGGAAGGATTCTTCACTTCCGTTGGTTGAAGAGGCATGACCAATGGATCCAGGGCATCGTTCCAAGCTCGACCCAAAGAGTGGACAAGGGGAGGGGGGAAGCCAACTCCTTATGGACCCAATCGACAAATGTGGACCCAGATGGGAAATATGGTGAAAGGGAGTGATGTATATGGTGTTGGGAATGTTGAAGTTTCTAACTCTACTTAGTTAGAAACGCTTCATGCACTTTTTCTGATTTATTCCTAACTACTTGTTATTTTTCTTTAACAAGTTATTTACAAAGTAAATACTAAAAATAAACACTAGTGCATGCTCAACATATTACAGATCAACAACTAAAAGAAACAAGAACAAACACACCACATGACACCATTATTTTTGGACCAATGTCCTCGGAAAAACCCAATGCAAGAAAACCGGTGCAACTATCTGAGGGTTTTCTTATTAAGCAATATTAGAGTACAATCTGGGTGCCGAAACTGGCCTACCCAACAAAGAATTTCCTTAATAGCTATACCTCACAGTTTGAGAGAAATCTCCTGGCTGAAACCCTGTAAAATCCGTTCGGTAGCTCCTCAACACAAAACTGCTCTGTAACCCCAATGTCTACCCAATCTGGACTGCGTCAGCCCCTCTCTATCTCACGCTGGCCCTGCGTCAACCTTTCTTGGCCTGCGTTAGCCCTAGGAGGCCCTGCGTCAGCTTCCTGGGCCTCTGCGTCAGATACGCTAGCCTCTCTGGTGCTCTACGCAACACTTGGCTACCTCTGCGTGGCCTTGCATGAGCCCTTGCTGGCTTTGCGTCACTCTCCTTGGCTGCTGCGCTGCTCTCCCGATATAATCAATGCCTTCTCTGTTTCTCTGTACTAAATGCCCCTCAGCTGCTCTCCCAATCACCGATTCTATCTCTCTTAGCAAACCTCGCTCTAAAGAATATAATCGCTGATGACTCTGGTGTATTCTCCAAGTGACCCTCAAGCCTCCTCTTATACTTTTCCTGTTGACATCTCAACGGCTGAGATTAAGTCCCTAATCAACAACTAAGATTAGATCTGGCTTAATCCATGTCTTTTGGACCATTCTAACACAGATTCATATTAATACACATTAATATTTTATTTTCTCTAAGTTAAACTTAGGGACTCCATTAAAAATATTAATTATTTTAATATCTCCTGATCTGTTCAAAATCCGACCAAACCCTTTTTGGGTATGGAGATCTCATGTGCCCCAATCTCTCCACCAAATTTCGTGGCTAGAGAACATCTGATGTTACCCCAAATCAACACTCCCTCTTAGCGAGGACTGTGCTATAGCAATACTCCTCACTGAGTATTACTCTAATCATCCGACATCGGTACTTGTGCTAATGCTAGGCCTTCCTGCCCAACATTGTCTGCATTGCTGCATCCTGTACTGCTGCCCATGGTTCTGCCACTGCCACTGCTACATCTGTACGATAACTCCCTCTGCATTCGTGCTGCTGCTGGTCCTTCCTCCCGGCACTACATGTGCACTGCACCTCCTCTCATCATTTTGCATCGTGTTGCCCACTGCTGCACTGCAACTTGGTTACTAAGAAGTAAGTAACTAATCTCCCAACTAACCTCCCTGTTGGACTAAAGACACCCGCTGATGCTGAAGCTCCCTCTGCCGCTGACAAGTGCTCTCTCTTTGACCTCTGCGTTGCTGCAACAACTCCCTGCATCTCGCATCGTTGCACACCTCTCTGTGCCTTCCTGCACTGGTGCAACACTCCTATGCCTCTCGCATTGCTGCAGCCTGCTAGCTCTGCGCTATCTTGGGACTCCTGCATTGTAGGTCTCTTTTCCGCTCCATCTGCATCCGTCTCTACCCACCCAGCCAGTCTTGCTACTCCTCGTTGGGGCTCCTGTAGCAAGGTCTAATCCAAGAGGCTGGGTACCTCGAGGATCCTGCCCCTCATCGCCTATAGTCCACCTGACTACAGCTTGATGTCTCCCCACTTTTGCTCAAGTGGTGCGTGTGCACTCATGGCACAATCATCATCTGTCAAAACTTCCTTCTTTGCCCTTGTTGGCGCTGCCTTAGTCTCGGAAGACTCTCCCTTGCTCTTCTTCCTTGGACACTGGGTCACATAATAACCCATCGCCCCACAGTGGAAGCACTTGATCTTGGATAGATCTTTCTTCTTCCGCTTCTCCTGCTTTCCCTCAGTTGCTAGGGCCACATCCTCCTCCTCTTGCTTGACCTTGATCCCTTTGCTGTTGCTACCTGTCTTCGATTGCCGTCTGATCTCTTCCTGGCGAAGCGCTACCCACATCTCGTCCCAAGGTGGGAGAGTCCGTCTGCCCAGGATACTTTGGACAAACTCTTCCCAATCTTCTAAGACAACTTTCAGGGTTGTCCTCACCATAAGCTCCTGATCCGGTGTCGCCCCTATAGCAATCAACTAGTCTCGGATCTCATTCAGTACTCCAAGGAATGTTTCAATCGATTGACCCTTTATCTAATACGACCTCATCTGGTTCTCGAGCGACATTTTTCTCTGCAAAGAAGTATGCTGGTATAGGTTCTTGAGAGCCTCTCACATCTCAACTGCCGTTTCCTTCTCGGCTATATGTGGTACCACATGATCCTTGACCCCATCAAGGATAATGCACTTGGCCCTCGCCATCACCTCTTCGTACTTGTCATTATCATTTGGGTCGACTGGGATAGCTATTGTCTTCAAGACGAAGTTCTTGACACGATTCTTGTCACGCACTGATAAGATTCTGGCCTTCCAGACTGCGAAGTTCAATGCTCCATCTAGTCTATCCTGGTTCTTACCCTGTGTAGTGCCATGACGCTTTTTTACTTCCTTCCTGGAAGTTCTCTGTTCGACTCCTCTCAGTCTTTACTTCCTGTCCGGAAGTTCTCTTCTAGACTTCCTCTGAGTCCTGATTTCCCTCCTAGAAATCCTTCTGCCGCTAGTCGAGATGCCCCCTACTTTGATTGTCTTTTGCAACTGCACTGCTGATCCAGGTTCCTTGGCTAGAAACCCTCGGTAACAACTTCTCTGGCCTTGCTCTGTCAGGTACTGTTCTGACTACAGTACCTCACCAGCTCCACTTTCCAATATTTATGTAGCTTCTAGACTCCAGCAACTGCCTATGTGAACTGCTTCAACCCCTTTCTGCCTCACACTGGTTCTGCATCAGCCCTGAGATGCCCTGCGTCAGCCCTTTGGCCATCTGCGTCAGCAACGCTGCCCTCTCTGAGGCTCTGCGCAACTCTCGGCTTCTTTTGCGTGGCTCTAGCTGGCTTCGCGTCACACTTCTTGGCTTTTGTGCCGCTAGAAACAACTTTTGTCACTTCGGGACAACTGTTTTCCGTTGTTATTGCTCTATTTGGCTGATGTCTTTTAGTCCTCCTGTGATCTGCAATCACCCTCTAATACCATGTTGAAGTTTCTAACTCTACTTAGAAACCCTTCATGCACTTTTTCTGATTTATTCCTACCTACTTGTTATTTTTCTTTAACAAGTTATTTACAAAGTAAACACTAAAAATAAACACCAGTGCATGCTCAACATATTACAGATCAACAACTAAAAGAAACAAGAACAAACACACCACATGACACCATTATTTTTGGACCATGTGCCTGGAAAAACCCACTGCAGGAAACTGGTGTAGCTATCTGAGGGTTTTCTTACTAAGCGATATTAGAGTACAGTCTAGGTATCGAAATTGGCCTACCCAACAGAGAATTTCCTTAGCAGCTATACCTCACAGTTCGAGAGAAATCTCTTGGCTTAAACCCCGAAAAATCCTTCCGGCAGCTCCTCAGCACAAAAATGCTCTGTAACCCCAGCGTCTGCCCAATCTGGACTGCGTCAGCCCCTCTCTGTCTCACGCTAGCTCTGCATCAATGTTTCTTGGCTTGCGTCAGTCCAGGAGGCCCTGCGTCAGCTTCCTGGGCCTCTGCGTCAGATACGCTGGCCTCCTTGGTGCTTTGCTTAGCACTTGGTTGCCTCTGCGTGGCCCTGCGTGAGCCCTTGCTGGCTCTGCATCACTCTCCTTGGCTGCTGCGTTGCTCTCCCGACACTATCTCTGCCTTCTCTGTTTCTCTGTACTAAATGCCCCTCAACTGCTCTCCTGATCATTGATTCTATCTCTCTTATCTAACCCCACTCTAGAGAATAGAATAACTGATCAGGCTGGTGTATTTTTCAAGTGACCCTCAAGCCTCCTCTTATACTTTTCCTATTGACATCTCAACAGCCGAGATTAAGTCCCTAATCAATGGCTAAGATTAGATCTGGCTTGATCCATGTCTTTTTGACCATTCTAACATAGATTCATATTAATACACATTAATATTATATTTTCCCCAAGTTTAAACTTAGAGACTCCATTAAAAATATTAATTATTTAATATCTCCTGATCTGTTTAGAATCTGCGCAAACCCTTTCTAGGTATTGGAGATCTCATGTGCCCCAACCTCTCCACCAAATTTCGTGGCGAGAGCAAAGCCGATGCTACCCCAAATCAACACTCCCTCTTAGCGAGGACTGTGCTCTAGCAATAACCCTCATTGAGTATTACTCTGATCATCCGGCATCAGTACTTGTGCTGATGCTAGGCCTTCTTGCCCAACATCCTCTGCATTGCTGCATCCTGTACCGCTGCCCATGGTTTTGCCATTGCCCCTGCTGCATCTGTACAATAGCTCCCTCTGCATCTGTGCTGCTGCTGGTCCTTCCTACCAGCACTTCATCTGCACTACACCTCCTCTCATCATGTTGCATCGTGTTGCCCACTGCTGCACTGTAATTCGGTTACTGAGAAGTAAGTAACTGATCTCCCAACTGACCTCCCTGTTGGGATAGAGACACTCGTTGATGCTGAAGCTCCCTCTGCCGCTGACAAGTGCTCCCTCTCTGACCTCTGCGTTGCTGCAACAACTCCCTACATCTCGCACCGTTGCACACCTCTCTATGCCTTCCTGCACTGGTGCAACACTCCTGTGCCTCTCACACTGCTGCAGCCTGCTATATCTGCACTATCTCGGGACTCCTGCACTTTAGCTGTCGTTGCCACTCCATTCGCATCCATCTCTACCCACTCGGCCAGTCCTACTACTCCTCGTCGGGGCTCCTGTAGCAAGGTCTAATCCAAGAGGTTGGGTACTTCGAGGATCCTACCCCTCATCGCCTGTAGTCCACTTGACTATAGCTCGATGTCTCCCCACTTCCGCTTAAGTGGTGCGTGTGCACTCATGGCACAATCATTGTTTGTCAAAACTTCCTTCTCTGTTCGTGCTGGGGCTGCCTTAGTCTCGGAAGACTTTCCCTTACTCTTCTTCTTGGGGCACTGGGTCACATAATGACCCATCTCCACACAATGGAAGCACTTGATCTTGGAGAGATCTTTCTTCTTGTTCGCTTCTCCTGCTTTCCCTCAGATGCTAGGGCCACATCCTCCTCCTCTTGCTTGACCTTGATCCCTTTGCTGCTGCTACCTGTCTTCGACTGCCGTCTGATCTCTTCCTGGCGAAGAGCTACCCACATCTTGTCCCAAGGTCGGAGAGTCCCTCTGCCCAGGATGCTTTGGACAAACACTTCCCAATCTTTTGAGACAACATTCAGGGCTGTCCTAGCCATAAGCTCCTGATCCGGGGTCGCTCCTATAGCAGTCAACTGGTCTTGGATCTCATTCAGTCCTCCAAGGAAGGTGTCAATTGATTGACCCTTCTTCATTTGATACGACCTCATCTGGTTCTCGAGTA
>APFE030368582.1:81921-101556 GCA_000404065.3 Pinus taeda
TCGATTAGGGACTTAATCTCAGTCGTTGATATGTCAACGAGAAAAGTATAAGAGGGGGCTTGAGGGTCACTTGGAGAATACACGAGATGATCAGTCATTCTATTCTCTAGAGCGGGGTTTGCTAAGAGAGATAGAATTAGTGATCGGAGTTGCAACTGAGGGGCAGTGAGTACAGAGAGACAAAGAGGCAAAGATAGTGCCAGGAGAGCAGTGCAGAAGCCAGAGAGAGTGATGCAGTAGCAGCCAGGGCTCACGCAGGGCCACGCAAATGCAGCTAGGAGCTGCGCAGTGCTTTAGAGAGGCTAGCGTTGTTGACGTAAAGGGCCAGAACGCTGACGCAGGGGGCCAGAAGGCTGACGCAAGGCCTCCTGAGGCTGACGTAGGCCCATTCAGAGTGACGCAGGGCTAGTGCTGGGCAGAGAGAGGCTGATGCAATCTAGAAAGGCAGACGCTGGGGCTTCTGGGGCAGATTGGAGTTGAGGAACTGAAGGAAGGATTATTCGGGGTTTTAGCCAGGACCTTTGTCTCAGACTGAAAGGTATTATTGCCAAGGAAATTCTCTATTGGGTATGTCGGATTTGGCACCTAGATTGTACTCTGAAATTGCTTAATAAGAAAACCCTCAGATAGTTGCACTGGTTTTCCCGCATTGAGTTTTACCGGGGACATTGGCTCAAAAATAACGGTGTCATTTGGTGTGATTGTTTCTGTTTCCTTCAGTTGATGATTTGTAATATGTTGAGCATGCACTAGTGTTTATTTTCAATATTTACATTGTAAATAACTTGTTAAGTAACGAAACAAGTAGGTAGGAATAAATCAGTAAAGTGCATGGAGGGTTTCTAACTGGTAGACTTAGAAAATTCAACACACAAAGATGTGCAAGAACATCAGACATTAAGATAGAGATTCTCTCAACTAAGCAGGATATCTGCATGAGTAATATTGTAGGTTTGTCGTGAGTGAGATACTTAGTTGTGCTAGGTTCGAGGAAGGAGCACGGAGAGCAAAGGAGATCTAGATAAGTGAGATCGATGATAGATCTAGGGCTTGATCTGCTAGATTAGATCTAGGGTAATTGTTGTATATGAATTCTCCTCGAGGGCTATTATTCCAATAAGGAGCTTGAGTAGGTTTTGAGAAGAACTTAATGAAGAACTGTTGATTGGGCAAAACTTGTGCGTAATATGTTTACTGTGCATGAGCTAATTGTTGGTTTAATAAATTTCGTTGTGCGAAATTTGTTTCTGGTTAGGCACATAAATGCGTTTTAGTTAATTGGTTGGGTTAAAGTTAATTTGAGATTGTTACCAAATCTGGTGCATGTGTGTGTGCACATTGATTTTAAGGTTTGTTGTGGCCCAAAGCGTACACTTAAGGCTCAACGCTCAGAGTAGGGGTTGTCACTCCAATCCCTACCCACTCCATTTAGACTCTCTCCTAGCTAAGTCAAGAGGGGTAGTCCTTGACCTGAGTCGTTGTCACGATGCCTATGCATTTTGAGCGACAACATATTTTGGCGCCATTGCCGGGGATAGAGTTTTTCTGTCCTTTGTCCTCATGACATTTTTCTACTCATCTGATCTTTTCTGCCATTCATTAGCCCATCAAGCGGCACAACATTTTTTGGCACCGTTGTCGGGGACCAATTTATTGGACCTTGGCTCTACGACATTTGTCTTAATCTTCTTAATCTTTCATCATTTCTTATCCCATCAATGCCACATTTTCTGGCACCATTATATCACTCCATCTTTTTATCACCTTATCTTTTTCCTTTCACTAATCCTTTCCTCCTTAGCACTTGGACATTTCGGTTGGTATCCTGTTTGGGTGGTGACTCCACTTATTCATCCATTATTTCTCAGACAAGAAGCCCTCCCTAATATTCATCTGCTTCTCCCTGACTAACCTTTCGGTTTTTTCCTTTTGGATCTCTTCTTGTGGATCTCTTGATTTTCTTGAGCAAGGATCTCTCTCTCTAGCATCCTGTGGCCCATCCTTTTCCCTTTAAGCAAGTCATCATGGATGAATTGTTTTTTCCTTATGATTTAACTAACATTTAGGGAGCTCCACATGATAGCCTTATGAAGTTGGTGAAAACATTGATGAATTTCTTCTTTTCAAGGTGACAATGCTTTTACTACTGAGACCCACCTTCAGAATTTCAGCCTCTGCATAAGCAAGTGTCGCCCATATACTGACCATGAAGATGAATATTTTCGTTCTCACCTTATATGGAGATGCTTTAGATTGGTTTACTGAGTTTCTTGATAACACTTTTGATTCTTTACAATCAATCATTGATGCTTTTGAAGATAAATATGGAGATCAGAGAAAAGTCAAAGTGAAAGCTGAAGTACAGTGAACTAAAGAAGCTAAAAATGATCTTATCAAATAGTTAACTCAAGTGGTTAAGGATATGCAACTGAATCAATCGCATGTAAATAAGAGTATGGAGGTTAACTAGGCTCAACTCATTAAGAACATGGAGCTTAACCATGCTAGATTAACAACTGATCACGCCAAGGAAATGGGTTCTATGCAGAACAGGTTGTTGGCTATAAAAAAAAAACATGTTGAGGAAATGACGATGATGGAATTTAATCACTGCAATTAGGTAGCCACCATGCATAATCATTTGATCACCATGGAAGCAAATCATGAGAAAGAAATGAACTCTATGCAAAATTGCTTGATGGCCATGAAAACGAATAATGATAAAGTGATAGAGACTAAGGAAGAAAATCACGGCAAGGAAGTCAGTGCCATAGAGGATAAGTATTCAAATCAAATGACTTCTTTTCAGAATAAATTGGACAAAATGGAAAGATCACATATACAAAAGTTCCAACCCAAGTCAAATAATAAAGAGCCGTCAACAAATCATAAGCCTCCTTGTTTGCTGAAGCAAGCTCCATCTTATTATGAGAAGGTCATTTTTTCGATTGAAAAGTGGTTAATTGAAGGCGATCTGAGTAAAAGGGGCACTGAAAGAAATCAGGCACCCTTGACAGAGCAAATGTAGAATGAAGAAAGGCATCTTATGAATATCTTGGATTTTTCATCTGAAAATTTTCAAGATCAAGCAGAATGTTCCACATCATCAGTATCGCAACCCCCTACCTGAGTCGTTGTCGCAGTGACTATACATTTTGAGCGACAACAAGGCCCAAAAATTATAACATGGTATTAGAGCATGGTCTTTGAGAAGGGTAGTTGGATTTGAGATTTCACAAGTGACAACTTTGAGAGGGAGTTGTAGGAATTGTTACAGGTAGCAGCAATGTTTTGAAGACCCATGCCATGAAGGCCATGATCAACAGGCCTAGTGAGAATGGAGTAGATTGTTCACATGAGGAGTTGTGGATAGTTGTAGCCCGATGCGTAGACAGAGAAATGGATGAGAGAGTCATTCATTAGATGTGCTAGGATCTTGAGAGGAGATCAACACAAGAGAATTGGAGATTCATTATGATCCAAGCGTGAAGGTTTTGTGAAGAGATTTGAGCTTGGAGTGGCCATGTAAGGGTCAAATTTGTTCCTAAGATAGGAGAGGGGCCGATAAGGTCAGAGGGTTGAGATAGCCATTGGAGATCCAAGTGAGAAACATGGAGTGAAGGTCAAGTAGAGACCTTGAGGGCTGAGTTGGAAGGCTCAAGAGGAAGTTAGTCTCTAGAGAAAGCTAGTAGCTCAGAGAAAGATAACCTTCATGTTTAGGAAGTCATGGCACAAGATGGCCATGTAGGATGTTAGGAGCAGGAGGCTTTTAGGAGCAGGATGTTTTCGAAAAAGGGTCCTTGTCATACAGTGGGAATTACTTCTGTGTCATATGGAGCATCTGTGGTAGTGGATCAAAGGTGGAAATGTGTTTCAGGTTTGAAAGCAGAGCCACTTCCAGGTGGTGTTGTGAGAATACATCCCTCGCTAAGAGGGATTGTTGATATTTTGGGTAGCATCAAGAGTATTCTCATGTGTGGGGAAAGTGGGTTAAGTGATGGGGCTTTGTACCCATAGACCCATGGTATTGGCCCATAGTATTGCACCCCTCAGAAAATCATAAGTACAAGGGTGAGTGGTTCATTCTTGTGGCTTGGAAAGAGAGTTGAGAGGGCTTGAAGAGAGCCGAGAGGGTTGAGAGAGCTTGTGGAGAGCCTAGAGGGTTGAGAGGAGCTATGGAGAGTTGAGAAGGCCGAGAGGGCATAGAGACGTGAAGGAGCATGAGACATTGAGAGAGAGATTCTCTCAACTAAGCAAGATATCTGCATTTGTAATATTGCAGGTTTGCTGTGAGTGAGATACTCAGTTGTGATGGTTCAAGGAGAGCATGGAGCAGCAAAGGAGATCCATATCAGCCAGATCAAGGACAAATTTAGGGCTTGATCCGTCGGATCAGATCTAGGGTAAGTGTTGTATATGTAATTTCCTTGAGGGCCGTCATCCCAGTAAGGGAGCTCGAGTAGGTTATGAGAATAATTTAATGAAGAACCGTGGATTGATTGGGCAAAACTTGTGTGTAATATGTTTACTACGCATGATCTAATTGCTGGTTTTATAAGTTCCACTGTGCTAAATTTGTCTCTGGTTAGGCACATCAGTGTGTTTCAATTAATTAGTTGGGTTAAAGTTAATTTGAGATTGTTACTAGATCTGGTGTGTGTGTGTGTGCACTTAGTCTAGTGCTCAAAAATTCTAACAAAGTGAGGTAAGCAAAAATGTGGGAAGCATAATTGGCCAACTATCTGTGGAGAACTATGGATGTCATTTGTGGAGCTGTTAGCTGTGATTAGGATTATAGGAGAACAATCTCCTATAGCTACCCCTAGTTGTGAGTGGTATCAGTGCCTAACCATCTAAGATTCTCTTAAGATCGGTCCCTTCCATGAGAGCGGAGCTTAAAAAAGGGAGTGAAATTCAACTTGAAAACATGCCCCTAAAACATTCATGGTTTGACATTTACAAAATATGCATGGAACTGTCTCATCCTTACTACACAATGGACATGTCAAATTAGTAATGCCAACTTTGTGCGACCTACTCTTGACAACTGATCCTTGATGAAACAGTATCCACCTCCTAACTTTATTTTTTAGGGGCATGAGCCTTCCAAATGGTTTGACACCTCCTTAGTCAATGCATCACTAGATCTCCTAGCCCCCTTTTGTTGTTTAACAAGGTATCTAGGTCAAAGGTGTGCCTAGGCAACTCAGTGCTCAGTGACAAACAGTGAGGTGATTAAGATTGTATAATTTAACAATCAACTCAAGAACGTGGGTTCAAAATTGCTTGAGTGAATGCAGGTTCTTGGGTGACTTTGACACCATAGAGATCCCCCTCATCGTCCAGCTGCTTAGCCAAAGAGATTCTATAAGACATTTCTCAAAAAAGAAAAGAAAACAAGAATAGGCATGCAACATGGACAATGCCCCTATTTTCTCAGTGAGCTCTCCTTTGGGATGGGTGAGGGTGAAAACTCTTGCCAAGAGAAATAATGCATTGTCTTTTATTCTGTGCACACTGCACATCATATGAGTTCCTCTTTGCCTTTTGTTTTTGTGAATGTATGCTTTTGTTCTTTCAGCTAATTTAACAACTCAAAAGCATTTCTTTGAACATCTTAATGCACAATGGTGTGCTTGATTTGGGCTAGTATTGAGGAGCTCTGAAGTTTATTAAAAACGGAAAATGTAGGGTGTACTTCATGACTCATGAGATAAAAAAGCAGTCTCTGAGAAAATCTTTCTTGCTCACCATCCATGTATTCTGATGATTTTTAGTCTGTTACTGGAACAGGTATGGGATAATATGATCATTGAAACAGCAGTGCGGGACTTCTATAATTCTGACCTCACACTTATGATAAATGCAATTTGGAGAAATATAACTGTATGGACCTTATTTTTGATGCAACCAGTCTTCTCAATCCTTTGTGTTATTTGCATTTCAAGAACCATATTTTTTTAAACACATAAGAAAAGTAGCAATACATGATTACACTTTGATTTACATAAATATAAGTTCTCCTGGGCCATTCTAGCATTTTGAGAACATTACAAACGTTTAGTTGGCAGATTACTAATTCATTCTTTATTCTATACAGTAATGACTCATTTCTTTTTCTTTTGTGTGAGTTAAAGCTTATATCTATATATTTTATTGTATCAATTTCTTCCTTGCTGGAACAGGATAGTTGGTCAGATGATGTTTATCCATGGCAAAGATGCAACACAGATGAGATTTCTTGTCCAAATCCGTAAGTCTGAATTTTATGATCAACTTTAGAATACATGTTTAATTCTTGGAAAAGGTATATATAAGTCAACAAGCATCAAACTTTGCTAAGAAATTAGATAATATTTATGAAACAATGAGTGGTGTATGTAGAAACTGAAACAATCTATTACACAAGGAATGGTTTGTGTGCAGTTTCAAAGAATGAGACAAGAAACTGTGATCAACATTTCCTTGAAAGTTAAATGAGGTAAACTATATTAACTAATAGCTTGGAAGACTATTATCAATAAGATATAGTCAAATCTATGGACCTTGTTACCCACTGAAAGTGGGTGACCCCTAGGAGAAATTTTTCTCCTATGCATCTCTTCCAGATGGCAGCTAACAGCCTCTGAGAGCCACCTTGTAGCTGAATGTGACATGCCATTCATATCTTTGCCACCTACATTGGTCATATGCCCCCTCATCCATTTGCTATGATCACATGTTTGAAGGTGGTCTTCTGGTCAAAAGGTACCTTATTCATTATGCATTTGAGTGCTTATGCTTGTTTGTATTTTGGGCATTTGGCATGAATTATGGGATGACTTGGAAGAAAAAAGGGTCTTGGCTGTAGTCTTATTCCCTCACCTTAAATGGGGGGTTAATTTTCTAACCTAGTCAGGCGGGACCACCTCTAATGGCCTATTGCTTTAGGAAGGGGCATTACTTGGGAATCCCTGATTGAGATAGCGTGTTGCATCTATCCCTTTTGATACTTATCAATCCCCTCCGTACATTACAAGCCCTTATTCCACCTCCTTGTTCCAGGTCCACTAGACCATGGGTCCACTGGCATTTAGCACACTCCATTCCCTTTTCCACATATTTGGGTTAGGCTTGGAAATGTTGCCCCGGGAGGTTGATGCAGCTAAAAGGAAAAGAAAAAGCATATCATAGCCACAAGCAAGAAACAAGAGAAAAAATTTATAAAATGCAAAAATTGGTTGGGACATTAAAATTAGCACATGGGCTAAAGCCATGAATGAACTCTACCCCTCATCATTATGGCCATTAGTTGGTTCCTGGGGCCAATTTTGTCCTATCACATTATAGAAAGGAACCCTTGCATGTCCCAACCCCAGGTGCGCAATGAACTGCCCCACCACTAAGGGGGTAATATCTGCTACACATCATTCAAAGCATGCTCTCATTTTTTAGAGTTTCGAGCAGTAATATAAAGAGAAGTCAAGAAAAAGTAAAAGTCAATAAGAGGGGTGGACAAACAAAGGTCGAGGTAATTCATGCATCCATGATTGCTCCATCCTCATATCTGTATGCCCAAAATGTGGAATTCGTCATCATTGTTCCCCCTTTGACCATGGCATTTGGCCCAGAGACCCCTTTTCCCCTCCGTTCTATCATTATTCACGACACCTATTGATTGAAGGGAGGATTGAGGTCATGTCATTTCCCTTTGGGGGTTGAAAACACCTAATAGGGTCGTCTATTAGCCATTCCTACCTAGGAAGGTAAAACCATTATGTGACTAAGGCCCCAATTTTGGAAGAGGAACCTTGTATGAAGTGTCATATTGCCCATCACTTGCAAGCTTGGTTCACTTAGATGCAAAAAAGAATGATTAAATGTACCTAATTTCATAAGTTGCAGCGCTAGATATTGTGTGTGATTGGCAGCTGGTTTCATTATCAGCTGGGCAACTTAAGTAGGGCCCAAGTCCACCAGAGGATCATATTGACACCAATAGGTGAAGCGTTGAGAGCCATGGGACTCCTGTCACTTGCAGATTATTATTCATATGATATATCCATGGGCACCCCGGGCACCTCAACAGGGTTGCACTTTGCCCCATATTATTCATGAAATGATGCACTTGGACTTGCATGCCCTAGTCAACTTAGCAGTGATCACATGAATTGGCAGCTGATCCAAGGCCTAGATGAGGTTTGTCTGACGCCTTAGACATGGAAGGGATAACACCATCCTTAGAGGCCTCAGCATTGGAGCAGAACCAGGCTATTTTATCACCAAGAGACCCATGAGACCTAGTGTGTGTTCCAAACTCAAAATTGGGGTCCACAGGATGATTTGCGTGGAAGTCTAGGGGTCAACCCCTAAATCATGATTTTTGGAGCCCTCTACACTCATCTTGGCACTAGAGGAGCCCAACACATACCTTAGAAGGGCCTACACATGAATGACATCAACATTTCAGCCTCTTTGTGGGTTAATCTTTATGCTTGCACATTGGTTATTAGGTCGACCTATGACCAGGATTGTTTCTTCACATAACCTTATGACTTAGGAGGGGCTTCTTGTCCTAATTCAAGTTAGCAGGACTCATATATATTAGAGAAACCTCATTTGATCTTTCTCATCATCACACTTAGAGATTTCAGACCTCTTAGAGGAACTCACATTTGTTTCTTTTTGGCTATTGGAGATTCTTGGAATGCATTTTGATGTGTGGAGTCTAAATTACTTAATAATTACTAAAGCAATTGTTAAAGACAAATATCTGTATTATTATCTTGAGCAAAATTTGGATTATTGATTCCCTCCAAATTAAGATCAAGTTGATCTCTTAATGATAGGGCTCATTGGCACTAAAAGTCACCCTATTGATTTATATGAATAAAAACCCTATAGCTCATGGTTCGAAGGCTCATTCAAGAAGGTCAAATCTTATCTATGAGGCTTGTATATATCTCTATAGTTCAAAAAAGAAACTTGCAAATGCTTTTTGTCACTTGCTTCTGTAGTAGCTCATGAAAATTATAGTGGGTCACTATTTTTGGATTGCTCTTATTTGATGAATTTGTGGCTCACTTTATATATATATAATATATATATATATATATATATATATATATATATATATGTTTGTTTAGTGGCTCGTTCTTATAATGGTTCGTATGATTAAACTGAAGGCTCGCACATATTACTGTGGCATGATATATTCTATGGCATTGCTTTTGTTCTATGACTTAGGTCCTTCTCTAAGGCATGTAACAATCACTTGTGGTTCGCTACAACTGTGTCTTTGTGGTTGGTATCATCACAGAGACACCGTTCTTGTATTCATAGTGGCATCGTGACTCTATGGGTTGCTCTATAAACAAGTGCCTCATCACAGTGGTTCTATAATACGTTTACATTATTGTGTGATTCTCTGTGGTCATACGTGTGATTGGTTCTCTGTACTTGCATCAATTGTGGCTTCGTACCTAAGTTTCACTTCTTGATTATAACAATAACTGACATATCACAAACATACAATGTTTGACATCACATATATATCGCAGACATATAGGGTTTCACATCATATACATATAGTGACTTGCTTCGATGGTTGTATGACATCGTTTTCAATATCAATGGCATCACTCCTTATAACAGTGGCCCTCTTTACATTGACCTGCAACAATGGCTCTATGTCATATTGGCATGATCTGATAGCTTGTATGTATGCTAGAACCTCGACATTATAAGGATCTTTGATATAGCAGTAACCCTACTTATACAATGATGATAGTAACCTAGTATGTTATAGATCTTTGGTGTAGCAGTAACCTTGACAATAATCTTTTGTATGGCAGTATCCTTGATGCTATGACAAGTGATCTATTGATATATGACAAAGATCTTGCATCTATGACAATGATGATTGGGGCCATGATGACACTTGACAATGATGATATTTGTTATCACAATTTTAGTCAATTATTTTTAAAGCGCTGACAACGGGAGTGTCAGCGCCGATTTGTAATAAACAAGGTTAAAATGCTGACAGATGGAATATCAACGTTATTGTATGTTCTAAAAATTAAAAAATGCGCTGAAATTCAGGGTAGCAGTGCATATGTGAAAAATAATGGGTCAGTTAAAACTCTAGCAACGTGAGTATCAACGCTAAAGGGAAAATTCATTTTTTTTGTCTTATGTCCAAATAATGCACTGGTAGAGCACATGCTAGCAAACGAATAATTATTTATCAAGAGAATGCTGATGAGTCGGATGGTGAGGTCACGTGATTCGTTTCTAGATTCTGCCGCCAAGAGGTAATGTTGGGTTAAAAGATCATGATTGCATGTCAATATTTTTTGAAATCACCAGTCAGTTTGTTATATCATGTATCGGTTAACACGCCTTGACATAATTTACTTCATATGGTAAGACCCATATAACGAATGATTGAGCTGTTGTATTTCTTACGCTAAGAGAGGACAGGTTGTTAAGTTTTCCCCAGAAACCCAGGATCAAATCGCAATCCTGCTTCTGGTGGGCTTGACTATGAGAAACATGGGAATGAGCAGAAAATTGAACAGAGACGAGCCTAAGGCACTCGGCCTGCTTGAGGTCTATCTAGACATTCAACAACGGTTTTGGTAAGCAGGTTGGGAACAATTTTTCTCTCGTTGTGTAGGCTATCATGATGGAGTTGCTAGAGCTTTTGCTGAAGGTTTCGATGGTCAATAGGTGAATGTTGTGGGTATTTCATTTCTAGTCACTGAGGAGTTGATTGCTAAAGTCATAGGCTTAACTACAGACGAAGAAAGAGCATTTAGGAGTCATGTTTTGGCTGGCTTTGATGTGCCATTTTTTTAGAAGGATGAATTTAAGGAGATGAGATGGCATGCAGGAGTTCAGAGGTCCTGGTTAAAGGACGAGTGGCATTGTCTTCTGTGGATTACTTAGTCATACTTCACCTGTGAAGGATGCTACAATTGGGTAAATCTCTACCATTTTCGGTTCCCAGGTAATATAGCAGGTCAGTTGAGAATTAATACTCCCTATTTTATGTTTGAAAGCCTGAAACATATGTTTGCTAAGTTAGAGCAAGACCAAATGCATCTACCCATTTCAATATAATAAGGGTTTGATTAAACTGTTAATTAAGATCCAGTTGAGAAGGGCTAGAAGGACTTGGGAACATTTTTCGTTTTGGGGAGGGTTTGAAATTCAAACTGTAAAACCAAAAGGGGGTAGCAAGAAAGGTAGTAAAAATAAAGTCAAGCAGCCACAAAACCCTGAACATGGGACCTCATCTATACAAACAAGAAGTCAACAAAAGTTGGAACCAGTTCCTCCTTTAGTTCCTGAATTACCCAAGGTTTATGCCAGGAAGAGTCATAGGCTGAAGTAAACAAAGGATGCCCCTCCTCCCACTATCCCCCTACTTGCAGAAAAAAGTTAGCAAGTAGATAGAGAAAGCCAAGGAAAAAATGATTGAGCCTGAAACAGAGGAGATACCAGCTGATAAGGAACCCACCTTAGGAGAGATGTTTAAAGGTGGAAAAATACCACACACCAGGCCTTGGAATAAGCTGACACTGAACTTCAGACTGAAATAGAACCTTGAGTTAGCAAAGGAGGTCAATAGATTTTGATAAAACCCCTTAGAAGGACTTGATCATAAACCAGGAGAAGTCTACAAGCTCCAAGAGGTCTAAGAAAGCTAAAGACTCAAAGAAAGGGGTTACTATAGAGGCTTAGAGGAATAAGAGACAGAGGAGAACAAATGTTGACGTCTTGCTGGAGGTAGCTAGCACACTTAGCTAGTTGATTTTTATCGCATAGTTTTGATCACCCACTGTCAAGGTGAAATTTTGTTTGCAGGCTGATAGCCTGTCTATCAACGATTTGCATTGGTAAAGGTGAATGAACGCTGATAATTTTAGTGTCAGCGAAATTTTGGCAATCAATGTCTATAAAAGTGTTGATAGACCCGTCAGCGATCGTGATCATGTTCTAGTTTTGAAAGGATATCAGTGAGATTGTCAGCATTGTTAGATCAGGAAGCTTGAAGGGAGGAGTTGTGTAAAAGATGATATTTTTAGGAGGACAAGGCACGGGTTCCAACAAATTAGGCAGAAGATCAGTCACCATTTTTTACCTAGTTTTCTAGCCAAATTTGTAGCACGTTGTTATGGTTTAGATGCAGATAGGCTTGGAAATATCTATTATGTGCATGTATTTGACATATACGCTTTTTTATTTTTAGAAGATTGTAATTAAGTAGATACAGAGAACCTATTTTTAATTTGTAATATTTCCTATAAAGACAAGCTCTATAGAATGAAAGAGGATTGGTTTTTGATCAGATACTAATTGTGCTGTGTGTATTTTATGAAAGTTTAATAAAGGAAGACTAATTCTGCAGCAGAGATTCTTGTGTTGAGAGATTTTGGATATGTGTTTTTTGTCTTTGTTTTCCTTCTATGTTGTCATATGTGTATTCTTCTATGACTGATAAAAGTAAATAAACAGAAATCATATTTACTATGCTCTATTTATATGATCAGTCATTCACAAATTTCTGACTTATGCTTTATGGAATTCATCCTTGCGGTGCTCTTGTAAGTATACCATTGTCTTCTTATTTTGCATTCCATCTCAACCGTTTTAAATCTTAGAGTATCTCAGCTACCTTGCCTCTGTGAAGGTTTTAGTTTCCTTGTTAAGCCAATTTTTTTATTCCTTGCCCAATGGAAATCTATCAAACTCTTCCACAATTTTGACGCTTTGTTATAGTAGACCTAGTTATTATGTTAAGTATACAACCAGCCATTTTGACTGAGTTATAGAAGGGATCCCCCGTCGGATTGAAAGGGTTAGCTTTCAATTCAAGAGATTAGTTAGAGGTTACCTCGGTATTTCCTTCCACAGCCAAGGAAATTTCTGAGTGATAACATTTTGGCGCTGTTGTCGGGGAAAAAAAGTACATTCTCCCTGAAGAATTGATTGCTTAAAATCAGATCTCTGGGAGCAAACATGGATTTGAATCTCAGTTTGGTTGCAAGATTCTACTTTGGCGACTCCATTGCCCAAAGACTCAGTAGCCTGAAGACTTTCTCGACGACTCCATTGCTTCAAAATGGATCACAGATCTGCAAGGTATGCTCCAATGAATCACTATCACATTCTTGGTTTTCCAAATCATATTCCTTGCAGAGATTGGCAGACCTATATGCCAGGATTTGAAGGTCAGAACGACGATGATGCTTCTCTTCATTTAATTAGATTTCATATGCATGTATGAAATCTAAGGGCTGAATTGCATGAAGAATGCTTGATGAAAATGTTTATGGCAACCTTAGAAGAAAAGGCAAGATCCTGGTATGAAAGGTTGCCACCTGCTAGTCTTTATTCTCTTAAAGATTTTGATACTGTTTTTTATAAGAATTATAATGAATGCTCCCAATCTTCATCATTTTTTGGGAACTATTGTGAATCTTTGGAAAGATTTATTCAATATGTGGGAATTGACATTGATAATGAAGATTTAATGGATGAAGAAATCAAAGAATCCCTGTTTGAAATGTCTTTTCATCAAGAAGAACTAGTAGAGACTTGCTGCCATAAAGCTCAGGAGTGTTTTCAGCAAACATTAACCTATCCCTTAGCTGAAAATCAAATTGAGCAGAATCTTAATGATGACAGTAATATGCCATCCCATGAGTTTGATGAAAATGTTTGACAACCTTGCCAGTCTTTTTGTGACCAAGATAGAGATCAAGATAGTCAGCAGTGTTTTTAACATTCTTCAAACGACCAAGAAATTGATAGGGACAACCATCTAGATATATTTTTAAATCGGTCATTTTCTGGGTTTTTGTCTCATGATGAAACTGGTGAAAATCAGAATTTTGAAATTGCACACATGGAAACTCTAAGCAGTGAAACCAGTCATGAGGATAGCTACCTAGAGTTGCAAAGAAATACTGAAGAAAAGCAAAATGTTTTAAACTCCTTAAATGGCACTGAAACTACTCTTGATTTTACATCCTTGGAAATGACAAACTCAGAAATTTTTAAAGGCCAAGATAGCAGTGTCATTGAATCGCATGAAAGGGCAATTTTAAATGTTTTTGATGCACATGATGTGGTTGTTCTGTTTGAACTTGTTCGAGAATGTACAAAGGCTTTTTCTGATGTAAATGGTGAACAACCTGCTGCCATATTTTTTTAGAATGATGTTGAGAATCAAGATATAAAACAAGAACAACCAACATCTAATCATGAAAAGAATGTTTGTTTATTGGTAGATCATCAAGAAGAGGTGAATTTGCATGTTTTCCATGATCCTTTAGCTAGCTTGTTGGAGTCATCAGTGCAGGCATATTTTCTGTTTTCTATGGACCATGGGATTCAATTTCAGCTGGAGTTTGAGTTGCCATTTTCCAAGTTCTTCTTTTTTCAAAACAGTAAAAATAAAGTCCAATCGTTAAGCCAACTGCTTGCATGGTTGCAATGGGTTTTTTATTTCACCTGATTTGGCAGTTTATTCAACATCTAGAGTAGGTAGGTGTGATGAATAAGCTCAACATTCTGAGCACCCCTTTTAGAAGTGCGTATTTTCAGATTTCAGGAATGATAGTTTTCATTTAATTTTCAGTTTGGAGACGTGGATAAACATTTTGAAGGACTTGAAGCCCGAGGAGAAGGCCCTAAGGTTCTGATAAATGGTTATTAGAGAATAAACACTGTTTTACTTTATTTATTATATTTTTCAGTTCCAAAAAGAGTTTGTAAAGAATAAATTTGAAAAAATGATTTTCTTATTGATTAGAGTCAGTCAAAAATGTTGCTCTAAAGTGAATTCATTGTAATAAATAAGCTTCTAGTCTATGGGGTTCTTGTTGCCATTTGTGATCGACAACATCCCTGTGGAGCCAGCTATTATCACAATTTTAGTCAATAATTTTTAAAGCACTGACAATGGGAGTGTCAACGCTGATTTGTAATAAACAGGGTTAAAATGCTGACAGATGGAATATCGACATTATTGTATGTTTTGAAAATACTCTGAGATTTAAAACTGTTGAGATGCAATGCAGAAAAAGAAGGCAATGGTATACTTATAAGAGCACCGCAAGGATGAATTCCATAAAGCATAAGTAAAAAATCTGTGAATCACTGTCATATAAACAAAGCATAGTAAATATGATTTTTGTTTATTTACTCTTGTTAGTCATAAAAGAATACACATATGACAACATAGAAGGAAAAGAAAAACAGGAAAACACATTTCCAAAATCTCTCAACACAAGAATCTCTGCTGGAGAATTAGTCTCAGCACCTAGCAAACTCGCACTCCTTGGCTATTTGCACTGCCTGACTGAAAATGCACACTGCTCACCTCCAAAAATTCGTATAGCCACTAAGAACCCTTTCCTCTAGGTGATAGATCTGGGTTCGACGCTTTGGAACGAACTCCTTTTCCACTCACATTGTCAAATTAGCTGCTCACATTGGCTGTTTTCGGCCTCCTTTGTAGATAATTTGACCTCCCTTTCCCGTCTCTCGGGCGCTTGAAAATCTCCTCCAGATTCTTGCTCCCAAATCTTTGCTAAGCCTTTACTGTTGACTCTCTCCCTAGCTTCAACTGTGCCCTTGCTGAGTCACTGCAACTTGGTAGTCGAACTGCTCTCTTAGCAAACTATCTTCTCCAACCCTATTGACCCTGCTCTTATAATCTTCTGTTGGGCAACCAACGACCATGATCACGTCTCAATTGATGGCTATGATCATCTTGACTCCGTTAATACAATTTTCTGGAAGTCTCTAGAGCTAATCAAACTCCCTCAATTAATTTGATTTAGTCAACCACTTTTTCTAAGTTAAACTTAGGAATATTTTAATTATAGCTAATTAATTTAATTTAGGTGTCTCTAAGGCTTTTCTCATGAAACTTTTTCTGGGTTTTGGAGATTCTATGTCCTTATCCTCTTGGACACCATAGAGACTAGAACACTTGTTCCTTGCTACTCCGTCTTCATGACGAAGATGTTCTCCACTGCTCCCATCTTCTCTCTAAAAATTACAAAATTGGGCTTGCTCAAGGCCTTTGTGAGTATATCAACAACCAACTGATCTATGGGAACATGCTATAGCCGAAATGATGCTAATCTGATTCATGTGCTACCTATTGTAGCTGAACCAAATTGTGCTTCCTATGCACTACTCTAATCTCACACTGTTGATGCCCTTGCATTGGAGTTTGTCTGGTTTGAACTGCACCTTTCTCTCTCCAACTAGCCAATTCGCACTACCTCCCTCCTGTCTCTGTGTTGCTTGTTGATTTGGGGTAGCATCGGATGTGCTCTAGGCATCAAATTTTGTAGGGAGGCTTGGGCACATGTATTTCAAAGAACCTAGAAATCATTTTGGGAAATTCCACCCAGAGACGATTATATTAAAATAATTAATATTTTTAATGGAGTTCCTAAGTCTAAACTTAGGAAAATTAAATATTAATGGGTATTAATCTAATCACGGGTGAAACTTCTAGAAAAAGACAGCAGTCAATCCAAAACGATCTGAGCCTTTGATTAGGATTTAATCTAGGCCATTGGTTGTCCAATAGGAAGATATAAGAAGGGGCTTGAGGGTCATTTGGAAAACACATTGAGAGATCAAGAGATCGAATTTCTGAAGTGAGAAGTTCTCAGGAGGAAATTCTGATCGAGTAGATTTATTGCAATTGAGGGGCAGGGATAGTTGGGTTGGAGTATCTTCTCTAGAGCCCAGGATACACAACAGAGAGAGGCAGAGAGACACCAGAGGGGTTGACTTGAGCCAGAAGGGTCAATGCAAAGCTTGACGCTGAGCCATAAGGGCTCACATAGGGGCAACTCAGTCATCCACGCAGAAGTCTGAGTTTTGCAGAGGAGCTGATATTTCTTAGCTTGGAGGGCTGGAAATTGCTCCAAAAGGCAAGACGTTTCCCAGTTGAGTTGAAATAGAGCCTCAGAGAGCTCCAAGCGGGCCCACACAGTTACTACACAGGGGCAACGTAGTTGTAGCTGGGGACAATTGATTTAGCTGTCGGAACAACCGAGATTTGCTATGTAGAGTGAGGTAATCTCAAAATTCTTCTCTGCCAGTCGGTAGGGCACCTAGAGTTGTATTCATAAACTACTGCTTAATAATAATAAACCCTCAGAGTTGCTGCACCGGTTTTCCTATATTGGGTTTTTTTGGGGACATTTGTCCAAAAATAACGGTGTCTATTGTGTTGTATTTTCTTTCTTGCTCAGTCTCTTGTTTCCGCATAATATTAAATTAAGTGAAGGCCGCAGTATATGTATTACGATATTTGTCGTAGGAAACTGCAAGTAATTTGTTTAAAGGAATTTAACAAATAGAAGTAATATCATCAGTTGCTGTAATAGGAGTTTTGGTTATGGAATTTTCACATGGTATCAGAGTTGCAGGTGAAGCAAGAAGAGCAGAGCCGGTAGATCCAGTGTTGAGCAGAAGAGGGAGATCGAAAAACTGCAGGAGGCAGTAGTTCAAAACCCCAAAGGGTTTATGCAGTTCTTAGTTGGAGGGCTGAAATTTTGAGAATCTCTCTCTGAGTGAGTCGATGGAGAGGACTCCCAGTTTGAATTTCTGTCAGGGCAGAAGGAGCAGCGTTGAAGCCTTAGAGTGAGGAGAGCTGGTGGGATGCAGATTTTTCTGTGGGCAGTTTGCTGGGTGTTGTCACTCACTGCTTTTTTAGTTACCAGTTGCTTCAAATGCCCAATAGCAGTGAAGTTTGACGCTAATTTTTTGGGCCACAGAAGCTATCAGAGCTAGATCAGAAGCTCTCCATTGGATAATGCTCGGAAAAAGCTTTCCGGTGGTATATAGAAGTCTAAAAACGGGTTTCTGGATCAAAAGTTAGAGCCTGTTGAAAATTACCCTTGAAAAGCCCAACTGATTGAGGAAAATGGCTAAGTATGGAGAAAAAATTGCAATGGGGACTCGAGAGGCTCATTGTCTATATCGCATATCAGGAGTTGGTGGGTCCGGGCAAAGAGCATATCACATATCTGCCACTGGAGAGCCTCGAGCACAGTGAATCCCACAATCCCGCATTATCAACACATCGACGGAACAATGGGCCAACACTCCAAAACCTTGCGGGGGCTGATATTGCGATGTAGTGTTAAAGTTTCGGGTCAGGCTGAAAAATGTTCAAAAAGAAAAAGGTTAACAAAGCAGCAGTGGGCCACCCTCCTCTCTCCTCCACGTGGTAGTATCCAGCATCTCGTAGATTCTCGCAATCCCGCATAATCGCGCATCCCGCAAATCCAAATCCTGCAGATCGGCGGGTTCTAAACTTAAAAGACCTTGCGAGGGTTGACGCTGCAGTATGAGGTAAAAATGTCGGGGGCCGAGAAAACCATTAACAAAGGAATTTCATTGAAAAACCAGGGTCGGGCCTCCCCTTCTCTCTCCTCCACGTGGCATCGGCAATCGGCAAATCGACGGGGTCATAGGTCAGAAACTATAAGAAATCGCCGATATTGTGATATGGACCAAAATTGTTGGGGAGGGCCAATTTTTAAATACAAAGGAAAGCATGGAAAAATAGGGCTCGACGCGCCTCTTTCTCTCTCTTTAGGGGGCCATGTGGCGGCTTCTGATTGGTAAACTGAACTGACATGGTAGCTGACGTCAGTAATGATGTGGCGGGTGGACGTGTGTTACTCAGTTTCATCGTTTTTAGGGGTGTTATGGGGCCATTTTCGGGTGCCGCATGTCACCACTCATAGGGTGACACGTGGCAGTTATGATGTCACCCCGCAGATCGACGATCACAATAGTTAAGGGGAAAAAAGCTAAAGACATTGGTGCTGAGCGATTGTGATATGCAGGACTTCCCTTCTAGACGCGATAAAAGATTTAAATAGGGTCTATAAGGACTTCGTGTCCAGACCATTGGCCCGTTCCAAAGAAAAGGGTAAGGGGCCTCCTCCTCCAGTAGGCAATTGTGATACGCGGGCACTTCCCCCTGGATGTGATATATTATGAGTTATGATCTATAAGGATTTCAAGTCCGGAAAATCGGTCGATGAGGGACTTCTGCAATATAAAGAAAAAGTTCCCCTGCATAACCATTGAGAGCTAAGTCACCTGACATGGGGATTCGAGACACGTAGGATTCGAGATTCGTGGTGTCGGATTCGGACACGTTGACCCCCCGGAACAGGACACGTTATATATTATTTTATTAAAATATATATAATATATATATATAATATATATATATAATATATATAATATATAGTATATATATTAAAAATTAGATATTATCATATTTCTTACACAAATTTTAATTAATGATACAAATTTATTGATTTCAAACATAGATCTCCATCTATAGCTATTAGCATGCAGAGTACATACAAAATTCAAATAAATGTCAGTGGTATTGGTCACATAAATGATAAATCTATTAAAAATTTAAATCATGATTCATAATTCATAACTGAAAGACAACTTACAACTACAAGATAGATAAACACACTGACAATTGTAGTTTTCTCATTAAGTCATCAAATCAAAATGTGTTACATAGGTAGTGTTGGTGCAATGCCAATGGCAAATAGAAATAGAAAATATAAAACA
>APFE030368582.1:101586-118384 GCA_000404065.3 Pinus taeda
TTGACCCCTCTAAGTCATCAAATCTAACAGGCTCTAGCACTGGATCATTGAGATCCATGTTGGGCAATGCCAACTCAACAGTGGTGTCCAGACCCATATCATTAGGAACAGTGTTACTTGGGAGCGGGAGCGAAAGCGGGGAGCAAGAGCGAAAACGGGAGCGGGAGCGACATATTCAAAAGCTCTTGGTTTGGTGCTCTTGATTAAATACGAGTTCCATACCCTAATACATGACAAAATTCAATAAAAACATTGCAATCCCCCAATCCTAAAATCCTGAAAAACTGATAAGTCTGCTGGATTTTGAATGAAATCTAAAATTCTACTTTCTCCATATGAAATCCAATGAGGCCGGAACCACTCTCAAACTTCCTGAGCCATTTCATGGTAATGTTAAAAATTTAAGTAAAAGGATGAAAATGAAGATTAAGGAGAATGTCACTTTTACTTTAAGAATTTAACATTACCATGAATAGCATATCAATACTAGGGCCTAGACTTGATCATGAAGCTGTCAAAATGCTCTACTCCTTGCTGCAACAGCACAAATCACTTGCCAAATGAAAATATTAATGAGCAAACATGCCCTTTTCTTTCCCGCACTGAGCTTAGCGAGTCCTGGAAATCGCAACACGCCCCTGAAAATCGCGACACACCCTCGGACACGACGTGTCCTGTGATTTGGACACGAATCCGGACCGAATCGTGTCGGATTCGCCGGATTCAGGATTCGCAGGGGGTTTAGGACGAATCCGGTGACTTAGGTTGAGAGCTTTAGCACCAAAACACTTGGGCCCTTGGTTCCAACTCTCAATCACATGCGAAAAACTGCAGATGGGATTGTAATAAAAGGGGCCAAAATCAAAAGTTCCTACTTGTTCATTTGTTTTAAAACATTAAAGGCTTGCGACCACACAACTGTTCGCTACAGCATAAGGCAACTAGAACGTTGAAAGGACTGTGCAAAGATTTAAAGGGATGGATAGGCTGACAGCTGTAATAGTTAATGGAGCATGCCCTGCTGCAGATTAGTATGGGGGGAACTCAGGAAGTCTTAATGGCACGACATGGTGATCCACTCCGTTACACAGAAAAGGACTCAGCCTATAACACGCTTCCATAAGTCGGTGCAGAAAGCAGTCAAAGGAGAGTTGACAGAAGGTGACCGATGCTACAGTAAATCACCTCAACAACAGAGAGAAGCATGACAATAGCAAGGATGTGGCTGTCCCCAAGGCCTCCACTGACGCAGCAAGGGGACACCTCCTCCTTCCTCTCTCGACTTTCTTTCTCTGAGCATTCCCTTTCTGTATTTTTCCAAGAAAGGGATTCGATCCCTGTTGTAATCTTAGGTAGGTGGTGGCCGAGCACGACGGGGCCAAGACAACTAGTCTAGCATGACAGCTAGGGCTTAAGCTCAGATATTTTGATTCTAATTCAAAGCTCTCCCCCTCTTCTTATAAATAGGGGGATGAAACATAATACAAAGGTTCTGGATTCTCAGATCCGCGAGGGATGAACTCTATGTTGCCATATTGGTTCAATATGTTTTTATGGGACTTCATTGATATCATGGCTGAGTGTATGGACTGGTTATTGGGCGTTTGGGATAAATGGTGTTTCCCTGTTGATTCTAGGCATGGTTAATGTGCAACAAGTTCCTCTTGGTAATCTCATTTCACCTGTTTTTATTTCTTTGAAATAGTGTAATGAACGCAGTTGGTTCCTCCTCAATATATTGATTTATCTTAGCTGCTTTGGCAAAGAATGGTACCCATGTTATGTTTGATCTAAAACCTTCTTTTGCTCCTCTATTTCTATCATCTCATTGGTGTTGATTGGGGTAGCATCAGATGTGCTCTAGCCATAAAAATTGGTGGAGAGTCTAAAGCACATGAGATCTCCAAGACACATAAATCGTTTTTTAAAATTCCATCTGGATCAAGAGTTATTAAAATAATTAATATTTTTAATGAGTTCCTAAGTCTAAACTTAGGAAAATAAAAATATTAATGTGTATTAATAAAGATAAGGATGAGAAGCTTCTAAGAGACCAAGATCAAGTCTATTTTAATCTTAGCCGTTGATTAGGATCTTAATTTCGGCCATTGATTCATCAACAGGAAAAGTATAAGAGAAGGCTTGAGGCTCACTTGGACACATACTGAAGGAGACCAGTCAGTTCGATTTCTGGAGCGAGGCTTGCTGAGAAATTTGAACTAGAAGACTGGATTGCAACAAGAGGTAGCGAGTACGTAACAGAGAGGCAAGGACAATGCCGGAGGACCAATGCAAAGATCAGAGAGGTAGATGCAAAGCCACTTAGGAAGACGCAGAGGCAGCTGGACTGCGCAGTCACTGGAGTCTGGAGGGCCTGCGTGGGTGACACTGAGAGGCCAAGTGTTGTCGCAGGGAGGCAGAGTGTTGATGCAAAGGGTCTGGGAGCTGTGCAGAGGCTAGTTGGACTGACGTTGAGCCTAGGGGAGGTGCCAGAGGATTTATCTCTGTTGGGTGAGCCTGTTTGGCACCCTAGTTGTACTCAAGAAAATCTGATTAATACAATCCTCCTCTGCTGCACCGGTTTTCCCGCATTGGGTTTTTGTAGGGACAATTGTCCAAAAATAACTGTGTTGATGTGTTTGATTCTTGTGCATGTATTTGTTTCTGTATAATGGTGTGATATCTGCATTAGAATTTATTTTAATATTTACTGAAGGGATTTTGTAAATAACTTATTGAAGAATAAATAGGTAAAATAAGTCAGTTGCTGCAGTAATAGAATTTTCGCATGGTATCAGAGGAAGGAATCAGAGATAGGAAGGGAAAATCAATTATGGGTCGAGATCATGATACCGAGGCATCTACGTCAGGAGACTCGTGCAGGTTTTCTGAAAATTGCAAAAGAGATTGTAATTTTGATTTCTCTATGCTGGCTTCCAGATTGGAAGAAGAAGTTGCTTGTGTAACAAGCTCTGCATCATCAGAGGTATGGTATATAGACAGTGGAGCCTCCTGGCATATGACAGGAATTCAGGAATGTTTCTCAAATTATCAGGAGGAAAGGATGAATTTTCAGATCACCATGGTGAATAAGGCAAACTATACTCCAGTAGGGAAGGGCACTATAATTTTTCAAACAGAAACAAGAGAGAGGTTCCGAGCTACCAATGTGTTGCATGTGTTAGGACTGGGGATGAACTTACTTTCCGTCTCACAACATCAAAGCAAGGGCTATGACGTTTTCTTCATTAAGGAGAAAGTATACATTAAACACCCGAGTTAGAAAAAGAAAGCACATATCAGAGTCAGAAGTAATAGGTTGTACATGTTACAACTAGAATCACCAATGGCACTAATAGGCAGTAATGGAGACAAGGATTTGAATGAACTACGACACAGAAGAATGGGACATTTGCACCATGGGGCTCTGAGAATTCTCAGGAAAACTGTAATAGGAGTTCCAGATCTTAGTACAGAACGAGATGATGTACGCAGAAGATTTGCTCTGGGCAAGTATGCCAAAGCAACATTTCCTAGAAGTAAAAACAGCGCCAAGATTGTACTAGGATTGATACACTCAGATATCTGCGGACCAATGTCCACCAAAGCTCTTAGTGGTGCCGAATACTTCATCATCTTCATTGATGACCACTCCAGGAAAACTTGGATTTATTTTTTGAAAACCAAGGACGAGGTGCTCTGTCAATTCAAAGAGTTCAAGGCTCTGGTGAAGAATCTGACAGGGAAGAAAATAAAAGTTTTGCGCTCAGATAATGGTGGAGAATATGTCGATAAGGAATTCACTGATTTTTGCACCAGGGAGGGCATTAGAAGAGAGTGGACTGTTGAAGTTTCTAATTTTCCTTAGTTAGAAGCCCTTCATGCACTTTTTCTGATTTATTCCTACCTACTTGTTATTTTTCTTTACCAAGTTATTTACAAAGTAAATACTGAAAATAAACACCAGTGCATGCTCAACATATTACAGATCAACAACTAAAAGAAACAAGAACAAACACACCACATGACACCATTATTTTTGGACCAATGTCCCCGGAAAAACCCATTGCGGGAAAATCGGTGCAACTATCTGAGGATTTGCTTATTAAGCAATATCAGAGTACAATCTGGGTGCTGTAACTGGCCTACCCAACAGAGAATTTCCTTAGCAGCTATACCTCACAGTTTGAGAGAAATCTCCTGGCTGAAATCCCGGAAAACCCGTTCGGCAGCTCCTCAGCACAAAACTGCTCCTGCAACCCCAACGTCTGCCCAATCTGGACTGCGTCAGCTCCTCTCTGTCTCATGTTGGCCTTGCGTCAACCCTAGGAGGCCTTGCGTCAGAGCTGGGAGCCTCTGCATTAGCTGCGTTGGCCCCTCTGGTGCTCTACGCAGCACTTGGCTGGCTCTGCGTCACCCTCCTTGGCTACTGCGCTGCTCTCCCGGCACAATCTCTACCTTCTCTGTTTCTTTGTACTCAATGCCCTTCAGCTATTCTCCCATCACTAATTCTAACTCGCTTAGCAAACCCCGCTCTAGAGAATAGAACGATTGATCATTTGGTGTACTTTCCAAGTGACCCTCAAGCCTCGTCTTATACTTTTCCTATTGACATCTCAACGACTGAGATTAAGTCCCTAATCAACAAATAAGATTAGATCTGGCTTGATCCATGTCTTTTGGACCACTCTAACACAGATTCATATTAATACACATTAATATTTTATTTTCCCTAAGTTTAGACTTAGGGACTCCATTAAAAAAATAATATTAATTATTTTAATATCTCCCGATCTGTTTAGAATCTGCCCAAACCCTTTTTGGGTATTGGAGATCTCATGTGCTCCAACCTCTCCACCAAATTTCGTGGCTAGAGCACATCCGATGCTACCCCAAATCAACACTTCCTCTTAGCGAAGACTATGCTCTAGCAATACCCCTCACTGAGTATTAGTTTGATTATCTGGCATCGGTACCTGTGCTGATGCTAGGCCTTCCTTCCCACCATCCTTTGCACCGCTGCATCCTGTACTACTGTCCATGGTTTTACCACTGCCACTGTTGCTTCTGTATGACAGCTCCCTCTGCATCTGTGCTGCTGCTGGTCCTTCCTCCCATCACTGCATCTGCACTGCACCTCCTCTCATCATGTTGCATTGTGCTGCCCACTGCTACACTGCAACTCAGTTACTGAGAAGTAACTGATCTCCCAATTGACCTCCTTGTTGGGCTAGAAACACCCACTGATGCTGAAGCTCCCTCTACCGCTAACAAGTGCTACCTCTCTGACCTCTGTGCTGCTGCAACAACTCCCTGTATGTCGCATTGTTGCACACCTCTCTGTGCCTTCCTGTACTGGTGCAACACTCCTGTGCCTCTCGCACTGTTGCAGCCTGCTAGCTTTGTGCTGTCTCGGGCCTCCTGCACTGTACCTCTCTTTGTCGCTCCATCCGCATCCGTCTCTACCCACTCAGCCAGTCTTGCTACTCCTCATCGGTGCTCCCGTAGCAAAGTCTAATCCAAGAGGCTGGGTACCTTAAGGATCTTGCTCCTCATCGCCTGTAGTCCGCCTGATTACAACTCTATGTCTCCCCACTTTCGCTCAAGTGGTGCGTGTGCACTCATGGCACAATCATCGTCTGTCCAAACTTCCTTCTTTGCTCATGCTGGCGCTGCCTTAGTCTCGAAAGACTCTCCCTTACTCTTATTCCTTGGACACTGGGTTGCATAATGACCCATCTCCCCACAGTGGAATCACTTGATCTTGGAGAGATCTTTCTTCTGCTTCTCCTGCTTTCCCTCAGATACTAGGGCCACATCCTCCTCTTCCAGCTGAACTTTGATTCCTTTGCTGCTGCTACTTGTCTTCGGCTGTCGTCTGATCTCTTCTTGGCGAAGCGCTACCCACATCTCCTCCCAAGGTAGGAGAGTCCCTTTGCCCAGGATGCTCTGGACAAACACTTCCCACCATTTTGAGACAGCATTCAGGGCTGTCCTCACCATAAGCTCCTGATCCGGTGTCGCTCCTATAACAGTCAACTGATCTCGGATCTCATTCAGTCCTTCGAGGAAGGAGTCAATCGTATGACCCTTCTTCATCTAATACGACCTCATCTGGTTCTCGAGCAACATTCTTCTTTGTAGAAAAGTATGTTGGTGCAGTTTCTTGAGAGCCTTCCACATCTCAACTGCCATTTCCTTCTCGGCTATATGTGGTACCATGATCCTTGACCCCATCAAGGATAATGCACTTGGCCCTCGCCATCGCCTCTTCGTACTTGTCATTATCATTTGGGTCGACTGGGATAGCTATTGTCTTCAAGATGAAGTTCTTGACACGATTCTTGTCATGCACTGATAAGATTCTGGCCTTCCAGACTGCGAAGTTCGATGCTCCGTCTAGTCTGTCCAGGTCTCTTACCCCTTGTAGTGCCATGATGCTCCTCTACTTCCCTCCTGGAAGTTCTCTATTCGACTCCTCTGAGTCTTTACTTCCCGTATGGAAGTTCTCTTCTAGACTCCCTCTGAGTCCTGATTTCCCTCCTGCAAATCCTCCTACTGCTTGTTGAGATGCCCCCTACTCTGATCGTCTTGTGCAACTACACTACTGATCCGGTTCCTCAGCTAGAAACCCTCGGTAACAACTCCTTTGGCCCTACTTCATTAGTTACTATTCTGACTACAATACCTCACCAACGCCACTCTGTAATATTTCTATAGCCTTCTAGACTCCAACAACTGCCTCTCTGTGAATTGCGTCAACCCCTCTCTGCCTCATGCTGGTTTTGCGTGACCCCAGATTGGTCTGCGTCAACCCTAGGATGCCCTGCGTCAGCCCTCTACCCCTCTGCGTCAACAACGGTGGCCTCTCTGAGGCTGTGCGTAGCTCCCGACTTCTTCTGCGTGGCTCTGGCTAGCTTTGCATCACACTTCTTGGCTTTTGCGCTGCTAGAAATAGTTTGTCAGCTCGAAACAACTATTTTCTGCTGCTATTGCTCTGCTCGGTTGATGTCTTATAGTCCTGTGATTTGCAATCACGCTCTGATACCATGTTGAAGTTTCTAATTTTCCTTAGTTAGAAACCCTTCATGCACTTTTTCTGATTTATTCCTACCTACTTGTTATTTTTTCTTTAACAAGTTATTTACAAAGTAAAAGCTGAAAATAAACTGCAGTGCATGCTCAACATAGTACAGATCAACAACTAAAAGAAACAAGAACAAACACACCACATGACACTATTATTTTTGGACCAATGTCCCCGGAAAAACCCAATGCGGGAAAACCGGTGCAACTCTCTGAGGGTTTTCTTATTAAGCAATATCAGAGTACAATTTGGGTGCCGTAACTGGCCTAGCCAACAAAGAATTTCCTTAGCAGCTATACCTCACAGTTTGAGAGAAATCTCCTGGTTGAAACCCCGAAAAACCGTTCCGCAGCTCCTCAACACAAAACTGCTCCTGCAACCCCAGCGTCTGCCCAATCTGGACTACGTCAGCCCCTCTCTGTGTCACGCTAGCCTTGCGTCAGCCCCATGAGGCCTTGCTTCAGCTCTGGGAACCTATGTGTTTAGCTGCGCTGGCCTCTCTGGTGCTCTGCGCAGCACTTGGCTGCATCTGCGTGGCCCTGAGTGAGCCCTTGCTGGCTCTGCGTCACCCTACTTCACTGCTGTGCTGCTCTCCAGACACAATCTTTGCCTTCTCTGTTTCTCTATACTCAATGCCCCTCAGCTGCTCTCCCGATCACTGATTCTATCTCTTTTAGCAAACCCCGCTCTAGAGAATAGAATGACTGATCATCTGGTGTACTCTCCAAGTGACCCTCAAGCCTCCTCTTTATTCCTACCTACTTGTTAATTTTCCTTTAACAAGTTATTTACAAAGTAAATACTGAAGATAAACACCAGTGCATGCTCAACATATTACAAATCAACAACTAAAAGAAACAAGAACAAACACACCACATGACACCATTATTTTTGGACGAATGTCCCCGGAAAAACCCAATGTGGGAAAACTAGTGCAGCTATTTGAGGGTTTTCTTATTAAGCAATATCAGAGTACAATCTGGGTGCCGAAATTGGCCTACCCAACAAATAATTTCCTTAGCAGCTATACCTCACAGTTTGACAGAAATCTCTTGGCTGAAACCCCGGAAAACCCTTCTGGCAGCTCTTCAGCACAAAACTGCCCTGCAACCCTAGCGTCTGCCCAAATTGGACTGCGTCAGCCCCTCTCTGTCTCACGCTGTCCCCGTGTCAGCCTTTCTAGGCTTGCGTCAGCCCCAGGAGGCCTTGCATCAGCTCTGGGAGCCTCTACGTCAGCTACGCTGGCCCCTCTAGTGCTCCGTGTAGCACTTTGCTCGCTTTGTGTGGCCCTGCGTGAGCCCTTGCTGGCTTTGCGTCACCCTCCTTCACTGCTATGCTGCTCTCCCAGCACACTCTTTGCCTTCTCTTTTTCTCTGTACTCAATGCTCCTCAGCTGTTCTCCCGATCACTGATTCTATCTCTCTTAGCAAACCCCGCTCTAGAGAATAGAATGATTGATCATCTGGTGTACTCTCCAAGTGACCCTCAAGCCTCCTCTTATAATTTTCCTGTTGACATCTCAATGGCCGAGATTAAGTCCCTAATCATTGACTAAGATTAGATCTAGCTTGATCCATGTCTTTTGGACGAATTTACATAATCTGATGTCATCTCCTCAAGTATATTTCAACCCATATCCAACTGTTCCACGCACATATCTAAGAATGTGCCTAGTTGCTGCCTAATGTACCATTTTCGGTTCTACCATAAACTGACTAAGGGTTTTGACAACAAAACAAATGTCTGGCCTAGATACATGAACGACCCAATGAGCTATCTGTACAAGGTGGGGTCGACTTCCTTGCCCCCTAATGCATCTATCTTCTTCCAATTGGTGATCATGGGCATCGTCATGGGTCGGCAATCCTGCATTCTGAATCTCTTTAGAATATCTATAGCATATCTCCTTTGCCCAAGGAAGATATCCCCATTCTTTTGTCAGACTTCCAATCCTAGAAAATAGTGCATCAACCCCATATCCTTCATGTTGAATTCTGCTTCAAGGTTCCTTCTGTGGTACTTTATGAGCCTTGATGATCGTGTCAAAAACAGGTCATCTACATACAAAACCAAAATTAGAGGCTCATTCTCCACCATCAAATAGTAGAGATTGGGATCTGCATCACTCTTGATGAATCCCAACTACTGCGAATAACTGCCAATTTGACCATACCATGCCCTGGGTGCCTGTTTGATCCCATATAGGGCTTTCTTCAACCTACATACATGAGTGTGCTTCTCATGAGTTACAAATCCTTCACGCTGCTCTATATACACCTCTTCTTCTATCACCCCATTCAAGAATGTTGTCTTGACGTCCATCTGGTGAATCTCTCATCCTAGTTGTGGTACTAGGGATATAACAGATCTGAGAGGTATATCTAGCAACTGGGGCAGAGGTCCTCTCATAGTCTATCCCTTCCTTCTGTGCATACCCCTTCACCACAAATCTAGCCTTGTTCTTCTCTACATTGCCATCTTCAACGTACTTGATCTTGTAGATCCATATGGAACCTACAACTGATCTGTCTTCTGGTCTAGGAACTACCTCCCAAACATCATTTGTCATGATAGAACTGTATTCTTCTACCATGGCATCCACCCATACCTGTTGCTGTGCGGCTTCTTGAAAGTTGGAGGGTTCTGTAACCTGAGCTACCAAAATCTTGATATCTATCAGTGGGCCTGCGTTGTCTCTTGTCTGTCCTAGGAGCTTCAACAAATTTCTTTGCGTCCCTCAAGGTATGACGCACTTCTCTACTGGCTCTACCACTGGTGGTGAGAGGTTTAATAAGTTCCTCCTCCCATTCCTGCTGCTCCGTCTGCTGAGAACTCCTTAGATCTCCTACCCCTAAGCAGATACTGGTACTGGTCACTGCACTCGACCCTTGTGACTGTCCTCTTGCTTGTCCCACTTGTTGTCCCTGTTGTTGGACTAACAAAACTTCTACTGACTGATCACTTGCAGGCATTTCTCGAGATCTTTTGAAAGTTCTGTCTTCCACGAACTTTACATCTTGTCTTATTACGATCTTCCTACTTCTAGGAATGTAGATCCTGTATTTCTTTGAGGTCTTGCTATACCCTACAAGAAACCCCTTCTTTGTAGTTTGATCCAATTTATTGCATTTTTCATTTCGTATGTGGCAGTAAGCCACACTCTTGAATATCCTCAAATTACTTTACTTCAGGCTTCTTTCTTGTGAAGACCCCCTCTAGTATTTTCTTCCCTAATGCTCTATGAGGTCTTCTGTTTTGAATGTACACGTTGTGTTGCATGCCTTTGTCCATAAAAATCTAGGCAAAACCTGGTAATACATCATAGCCTTTGCATCCCCAACTATTATTATGTTCATTTGCTCCGCTATTCCATTCTGCTGAGGATTATACAAAGTTGTCCATTCTCTTTTGATGCCTTCCTTTGCCCATAAGTTTGTGAAGTCTTTATCTATGTATTCTCCACCATTATCTGAACATAGCACCTTGATCTTTTTCCCTATCATGTTTTCTACGAGAGCCTTGAGCTCTCTGAACTGATCAAAGACCTCATCCTTGGTCTTTAAGAAATAGATCTAGGTCTTCTTTGAATGATTATCAATAAAGGTTACGAAATATTCGTTATCGCTAAGATGTCTAGTGGACATAGGACTGCAAATATCTGAATGTATCAATCCCAACACACCATTTTCTCTATTGTCACTTCTAGGATATGCTGCCTTTGCATACTTCCCAAGTACGAATCCTCTACACACATAATTGTGCTCTGTGTTGAGAACTGGAACTATTGTTACAGTTTCTCTGAGCATCCTAAGTGGTTCATGATGTAAATGTGCCATCCTCCTGTGCCATAGTTTGTTCAGCTCCTTCCCATTGCTATTATCATTGCCTATCAGTGCCATTGGAGAATCGAGTTGCAACCTGTATAGCCTGTTGCTTTGAGCTCTAATTTGTCTCACCTTCTTCCAGCTGGTAGAGTGTTTGATGTACACTTTCTTCCCCACGAAGTGTACATTGTACCCCTTGTCCTGTAACTGGGACACTAAAATTAGATTCATGCCCAATCCTGGCACATGCAGTGCATCATTAGTGTTGGTGTGATTCCTATTTTTGTCTGAAATTCTATGGTGCCTCTCCATACTGGAGTACATTTAGTTTTGTTGCCCATAGTGCTCTGGAAGTCCATCTGCTCCTCTTGATAACTAGCAAAATATTCTCTAACTCCTGTCATATGAGCTGAAACGCCACTATCAATGTACTAGATACCAAATGATGCTGAACCTGACAAGCACACTCATCCTCCAACCTGGAAGATAATTATGAGGCTTCCTGACTATTGATTCTATCCATGATTGTCTGTGTTATTTCTCCTTTCCTTCCTGGCATTATTCTGCACTGGCAAATTGCTGCAAAATAAATGCATCCCAGCTGAAGGTCTGCTTTGCAAGGAAAAAACTTTTGCTCCCTCTGCCTTTGGTAATCTGGAAAATTTATTCTCTGTCAACTCTCTCAGAGAAATATTTTTTTCCTAAAAAACTGACCTTCTTGGCCAAAGGAACAACGCCGCCTCTAAGGGTTTCGAACTGTTGCCTACAAAGAGTTTCAAAATTCCTCTTCCCTTTTGCTACTGAGCTCTCCGACTTACGATTCGTGCTCTGATACCATGTGAAAATTTCGGAACCTAGAATCCTACTGCAGCAACTGATAATATTTCTTCTATTTGTTAAGTTAATTAAACAAACTATTTGCGATTTCCTACGACGAATATTGAAACATATATGTTGCAACCTTCACAAAACAAATAATGCAGAAAAAATTAATGTTGGAAAATCAGAGAAATTCTAGTACACACACATAAAAGTATTGACACAGTTATTTTTGGACAATTATCCCCGGAAAAACCCAACTTGGGAAAACCAATGTAGCAGATAATGGTTTCTTTATTAATTCTTTAGCAGAAATTCAAGTACAAGAATTCGGACATCAGAACAGAGGAACAATACTGAGAAAAATTTACTGATAAATTTCTCATTCTCCACAGCGACTCCCTGACCCCGAGATGAACTCTCTATCCATATGCTGGGTCTCTACGTCACCCTCTGCGCAGTAACTCGTAGAGCTCTAGTGGACTATGTCTCTCCTCACGCTGTCTCTTCCGGAATGTGTTCTGCACTCCCTGGATCACCGCTAATACCTTCTTTCTCTTCCCTGCAACTCACCCTTTGGCTCCATCTCCTCTACTGAACTTCAACCACAGAGAAAATCGATCTGCCTAGGCAACTGAGTAGCTGCTGGTGTGTGTTCTCCAAGTCCCATAGAGTTTCTTCTTATACTCTCTTGTTGAGACATCAACGACCAAGATTGAAACATAATCAATGGCTAAGATTAACTAGAACTCGATCCATGTCTTTTTCTAGAAGATTCTCACCATAGCTTAATTAATACCCTTTAATTAATCATATTGCCTAAATTTAGACTTAGGAACCATTAAAAAATGATTAATCATTTTAATTAAGTCGTCTCTAGGTGGAATTTCCAGAAACAATTTCTGGGTTTTGGAGAATACATGTATTCTAGCCTCTCCACCAAATTTCATGGCTAGAACAGATTCGATGCTACAAAAACTAACACCAATGGGACCAACCCTCTGGGGATGGTATTCCCCCTTGCAATATCTTGTGACCGACAATGGTTTTCTCCCAATTGGCCTGTTGTTCACATGTCATCTCCTCATCCTCCTGATTAATGACTGAGCTCGAGAATTCCCCAATGACCTCTATTAATCGGTTGATCTGTTCTTCATCTTCAAACACCTGCCAATACTTCACATTATCTGGTACCGACAACCTGTACCTGACCTCGACTTCATATCTGAGCAAGGGATTTTGGGGAGGCTTAAAATTGCTAGCAGGAATGGCCAAGGAATCTGCAATCCTATTATGCTCCCTGGGCAGAAACCGAATATTGAAAGCTAAGAAAAAGTTTTCAATCAAATCCCATACTTTGTTCTTGTAGGTCTTCAATCTTAGATGCTTGGTTTGACACTGATCTTTTATTTGCTTCACCACCAACTCTGAATCCCCAAACACATTCAAACACCCAATGTTAAGGTTTTTAGTAGCTTGCAACCCCAACAACAAAGCTTCATGCTCAACAACATTGTTTGTGGCTTCAAACGCTAGCTTGAAAGAGAGAGGGACCAGGTTGCCTTATGGAGATACCAATAACACACCTGCCCCATTTCCTTCCCTAGAATAAGCACCATCAAAATACAATTTCCATACCTTGTCACGTTCCAACGGTTTTTTACTCAGCTGAATGAAACATTCCACCTTGGTATCTCCCATGATTTGATCATCCTCTTCTAATAGCAGACAAGAAAAATCCTTCTCTTTACCATACATAGGAGCATTGTTTGAACAATCTGCTTTTGTAATTGTCTTCATAAATCTGGATTCCTTGTATAACCGTCGCTCCTCTCCACCAAACACAAGAATGGTAGCATATGTTAAATCCCGTTTAATGGACCCCCCAATTTTCATTCCCCATGATCTGGACAAAAGCATACCAAATCTTTCTGGGATGTCAATAACTACAATGTCCATTACTACACTCTTTACTGGAATTTGAGCCAAATTGACCACTAGATCCTTGATCATACCCAAACACTTTACTCTTTTGGAATCAAAGGAGTATAGATCTTTGTATGGTTTTGTTATCTGGAATCCCAACTATTCCATCACAGATAATGGCATTAAGTTGTGAGATGCTTCTGAGTCAAGCATACAATTATGTAGTAGCAAGTCATGAATTACCAAGGTGATATAGAATGGAGTGGAAGGGTCTTGCTCCTCTACATGGGGTCCAAACACAACCATAGGCCTCTCTTCTTGAAGGTTAAGGCTATCTTGCAAAGGGGTAGTGGTGGGTGAACTCATAAACTGAGACACTTGAGCTTTATACTAGGGTTGCTTTAATAATTTAGTCAAAGGGACAACTATCTTGACTTTCTCTAACTCTTTTTGGAGATTGAAAGCAGATGGATTCTTATCTATTTTAGCAGACTCGACGGGTGCTTTGTCCTCATTGCAGTTTGACTTCATCAGTGGGGGAAATTGCTCTTTTTTGGAGGCTCCAAACTCATTTGGAATGGGATGGGAGGATTCTTTCTTGGTTGGCGGGACAAGGTTGAGTGGTTTCTTCCCTTTATCTGTTAGCTTACGGGAACTTGGATGAAGAGTTTCTTCATTCTGATCTTGCCCCTTAGACCTTTTCCTAGATGACCTAAGATCATATTTCCTATGCCACTGGGCTTGCATGAAGTCAACAAACTGCTTACAATAGTTGTCTATCTCATCATCATCCAGTGGGGCCTCCAAATCATCCCCTCCTCCTTCGTGGGCTTCTATTTCATTTTCTCCCTCTGAGAGAGAAGAGAACTGATTTTCTTGAACTTCTATGGTTTCTTCAATACTCTTGAGGATCATCTTCTAGGTACAAAGGAGGCTGAATATGATCTTGTTGATCCTTTCTCTCCCTTTGCAAGAGCTGCACAGGTTGTCTTCTGTATTGAGGATTAGAATTTCATTTAGGAGGTGGGTGACTTTGTCGATGTGGTATCCCTTTTAGGACATTTTGCAGATTTTGCAAAAAAATAATTCAACCAAAGTTTCTCCATAAAATTACCATTCAATTTACATAAGATTGCCATGTAAAATAGAATAAGAGAATGCATGCAATTCAGTGATATGATGAGCAGAAATATCTCAGTTTTTATTATAATATATAAAGTGGGGTTTACATGCTGAAATAACAAAATAGTTGATATACCTGAGATAGAATGGGCTTCAAGGATTTGCTCCAATGCTGCATGATCCCTCCACCAAAACTGAACGAAACTGCCACTCCTAAGCTCTCTGGTGAATTCTGGATGAATTCACCAAGGGGAGATGGGTACTCGCGCAATCTCACTAAATCACCAGAGGGTTTCTGTCTTGGGGCTACCAAGGAAGTAGAGAACCAATTCCCAACCTCTCGTACAAGAAGAAATATCAAATCCAAGATGTCCTCCAATGGCCTCCTCCTCCTCTTCTTTAGATCTGATGGACCCCTCTAGAACCTCCTATTTTATTATTATTTTAACCATGGAGCACTTTTCCCTCTTTTATTTTAATTAAAATATCATTTTTAGTGCGGAAAAGGGAAAATTAGCCACCATGTCTCCTCAGCTCACTGAAACTCACATCTAACCATCTGATCATGTAGATCTTCTCGTTCTGGTTCCAACGAGCTATTACACTAAGGTGTTCTGTCAAGTATTCCTCTTGGAATGCCACCTTAAGCGTAATTAATTGAGTCAGGTCCAATAATAACTCTGTTTTCTGAAAGTTGTCGGAATGCATTGGAATGTAAGGCAACCTGTGCAGATGATGGAATATACCAAGTGAATGCCATCGGACCTCATAGAAACTCCTCAAAAACCCCATGAAACATCTCTAGAAGCCCCTGGACCCGCTGATGAAGTAAACTTGCACCTGTGACTTGTCTGCCTCCAACCTTGAAAATCCATCCATAAGGAACACTAGAAAAAGGAACATCACAAATCCTCCACCCCAAGATTGCTTGCCCTCAAGCAATCCAAACCTATGGACCAGTCTGGTGGCCCAATGCAACTGAGACCCAATGCCTAGATCCCATACAAACTGTTGGGTGACACTATGCCTCTATGTCAACCCATCATGAACAGGCCCCTCAATGCCCAGATCCCAGACCAACCTTTGCCTGCTATCAACAAATCCTCCTAAATCCCAAGGTCACCAAGAACAAGTATCAATGCTCCATGGCTCTTGCTCTGCTATAGAAATGACTGTGAATGTTGCTCCACCAACCGCATACCAACTCATTACCTCTCCAATCCAACCCTCGACTCAATCCAATGTTAATCCCACTCTCCTGCTGCCGGTATGGAATGCTGAGTAGCTGTTGACCCGTATCCCTTTGCCAACTGGGGCATGCAGTATCTGACATGTCTAGGGGCCTTTGCTCTACTACGCCCTTGACTAAGAATATCACACCGACTCATGATCTCCCGCCAATCTAATGTATGGACACCTATGCAAGGAATAATTCTGCTAGGCTAGCACTGGTCCATGCTCAACTCTCGATGCTTATCCTGGTCAACCAACAAAATCTGTCTAAGAAGTCCTGTTCCTTCCCCTATAATGGGAAAAAGTGACCAAGTTGTGCTGCAAGACCTGTCTATGTACTCCTGGAGAGGGCTGCTGCCTAAAAATGCAGCCGCTTTGTTGGCTGCCACTACATCTGTTTGCACCTCATCAATGGGTAGACCCAAAGATGGATGCACTACCATCTCCCTCGTCTGATAGGAAAATCCACTCTCCTCCAATCCACCAATCTCTTGTAAAACTATCCTCTTAGACTCCAACACCTCCTTACGACAAGTTTATGCAAGTACGATAACCCTGTGGATTGTCTGTGCATATATCTGCTCGTCGCCAATGGTTGGACACTCATCCTCCTCCAATATGGGCTCAACATGAGCCACTAACTGACTCTCCACAAAAGGCTCATCAGGCATACTATGCATATCATCCTCCTCAGCTAACTCATGCTCCACCATATGCTGCTCATGTTGAATCATCACTAGTGACTCATCATCCTGAATGACCCCCATAGGGTCCACTGACTGCTCAC
>APFE030368582.1:151065-193040 GCA_000404065.3 Pinus taeda
AAGATAGACAACAAGGAAATCATGTATTTCCTTGGCAAATGCAATATCCATTGCCCTTTGAAAGGTGGCACCAACGTTCTTTAGCCCGAAAGGCATTTTAACATACTTAAATGCTCCCCACGGTGTGGTAAAGGTTGTCTTGTCTTGCTCATTCGGGTGAACGAGTATTTGATTGAAACCTGAGAATCCATCTAGTAAAGAGATTCTAGGTGACCCCACTACTCTTTGTAGGATATGGTCCATTTTGGGCAAAGGATAGTGGTCTTTGAGAGAGACTTGGTTTAAGTTTCTTAGGTCTACACACAGTCTGATCTCACCTGATTTTTTCCTTGTGGGAACCAGATTGGATACCCATTCGGAAAATCTGATGGGTGCTATGGTACCTGCTTCAAACATTCTCTTCACTTGCTTTTCAATAAGGGGAAGAAGCATAGGGTTAATTCTTCTAAGTTTCTGGTTGAATGGTTTTTGGTTTTGTTTTAAGGGAATGGTATGTTGGATCACTGAGGTGTCATAGGACGTCAAGTCCTCATAACTCCAAGCAAATACAACTTGGAACTCTTTGAACAAATCCACATACTTTGATTTTTGATCAGGTGGCAGATTTTTGGACAATTTAATCATTTTGGGCTTTTCTACCGTCCCTATATTGTGTTCTTCTATAGTAGCATTTAACGGTTCCATGTTTGGCTTTTTGGGCACACAATTATTATCAAACATGTCTTCTAATGGAGTGAGGCCAGTAGGCAAAAAGTTATCCTTTAGATCAATGAACTCAACCTCTGCTTTGGCTGTTTCACCTAAATGCATTTGTTTCAGCTCTTCTATGTTCGCATTGTCAAAAGCAGTTGGGTTAAAGATTTGTTTTGCTATTGCAACTGTTACAGCCTGCTGATTTCATTTGTTTGTTGTTGGGAATCATTCATGGCATCCATGTCAATGTTTGAATTTGAAAACTCATGCTCAAGAGTGAGGAAATTGTTAATCTGAGCATCATTTTCAAACACTTTCCAATCTTTAATATTGTTAGGGACAGTGGGCCTATGTTTTATCTCAGCAGTGAACTGGTGATTTGGCTCAAAGGGAAGCTTGCATGTACTAGCAAAAGTGGCTAGGCTGTGTGCATGTATGCTATGGTTTTTAGAAATCTTAGCAAGCTTAGATTCGGTGAAGGAATTGAGTATTTATGTGGCAGCAGTCCTATAAGCTCTCAGCCTATTGTCATTGGTAACAAAGTTGCCTTTCATTTGTTGTCTGATTAAATCGGAGTCGCCTAGAATGGAAAATTTTGCAGCCCCAAGAGGTTTGAGGAGCTTAAGGTCTAAAAGGAGGGCCTCATACTCTACCATGTTGTTGGTTCATTTGAAATTCAATTTATAGGCATGACCCTCTGCATGGTTGTTTTGGGTATTATGGATCCAAACTCCTGCCCCTGCCCCTAGCTTATTTACTGAACCGTCAAACTCCAAATACCATAGGATTTCTTGGTCTTGGCTAGCATTGGGAGTTGAAATCATTATTGGAGTGGGCAGATTTGGATTTCCTGTTTCGGGAGGTTCTCTTTGTGTGCTGGTTGCATTGTTTGTTTTGCCAGTTTTTTGGGTATGGGTAACTGATTCCTCACTTACACATGCTCCTTGTTCTAAATCCGTAGGCTTATCACCAGTTGGGGGATGATCATCATCATTGAACAAAATAAAGGAATCCATATCAGAATGGATTGAGTAAATGGGAAAGTTTTGGGGCTTTTCCTCACTACTCACCACATACTTCATCAGTGTTTCTCTATACAGTCTCTTTGGTTTCCCAAAGACTGAAATAATGGCGTAAGAGAGGTCTAATTGAAGGGATCCTTGGAGTTTTTCTCCCCAATATCTTGATAAGAGCATCCCATATTTTGGTGGAATGTCAACAACCACCACGTCCATTAGAATTATTTTGTTGGGATATTGGACTAAAGACACACATAGATCTTTGATTAAGCCTAAACACTTGACCTGACTTGAGTCAAAGGAGAAAAGGTTTTTGTAGGGTCTTGTGACATCAAGGTTTCGCTTTTCCATTACAGCTTTGGGCATAAGATTGTGTGAGGCCCCTGAATCAAACATAGCATTGTGCAAAACTTTGTCATGTATATGTAGGCTTACATAGAAGGGCAGAACAGCTTCATATGATGGTTTTCCATTAACCTCAGGACCGAATAACAGCTCAGGTGTATCATCTAAAACATTGACATCATCCTTGACCCCTGGCATCTGACGTGATATTTGGATTTGTTGCCTATACACATCATGTTTGGCAAGCTCAGAGAGGGGGATGGAAATCTTAAGTTTACTTATTTCTGCTTCTAAGTTAAATGGTTTCTCCAATGGAGTCTTTGTGTTGGTAGTGGCAGATTTTCCCCTTTCAAGTGTATTTTCTGTGTTTTCTTCTTGGTTATCAGCGTTATGGTGAGTGATACCTAGTAGTATTTCTGTCTTGGGAAGGTTTTGCGGAATATTGTTCAAATCTTCTTTTGAGGGAGAAGATAACAAAGGCTGATTATTAGAGGGCTGCATGTCTGTTATGTCTTCCATAGTTACTTCCTGCAGGTTTGGGACAGTCTCATTAGCCGGTTCTATAATAACAGCCTTGCCTTTAATCTTCTTGTGCTCTTTTGTTTCCTTTTGTTTGACGGGCTTGGGCACATCAATTGTTCTAGTCCTCAGTTTATATTGCTTGTGCGCCTCATACACAGCAGAATCATAACCTTGTTTGAAGTCAAAAGACTCTCCGGTATGAGTCTGAAATTGATTTACATCATGGTAGTCTTGGCCTTCTTGAGTCAAAAAAATTTGTTGCTCATTTTTCAAATCTATCATGTTCATGTGAGTCTCCTCTGTTGGATCACTGGATGTGGATGCTTTTGTGTAGTTTTCTTGGAAAGGAGGTCTTATATCATGGTCGGGGCTAGACCTACCAGCGTTTGTGTTCTGAGTTTTCCTGAAATTTGGGTTCCTTATGGTGTTGGGTTGTTGTCCTTCCCATGATGATTTCCTCTCAACACTCTCCACTCTATCTCACGACCTGTTCATGCCATTGATAATAGCATCTAGTTTGTGGTCTAAGGCTGAGGGTTCTTCCTTGAAGGTGGTTCTTCTTTCGGTTCTAGCTCTGTTTCTTTTGGCAATTAGGTTTGCTTCCACACTAACAACAACATTTTTCATGTCTGTAAGGCTTTGAGGGGCTCTTTTCCTTAACTGATAAGCCATATCGGTATCAAAACCATCAGGGAATTTATATAAAGCAAGATCAAGTGGGGGCCTAAGGTTCTGTGGGATTGCATTATAAACGTTGTTAAACCTTGCGCAGTAGTCTAACACAGCCTCCTGAGGGCCTCTTTTAATGGTGTCATATTCAGAGAGTATGTGCAAGGGGTCTTTCTTTTTTTTTCCATCTGTTGATAAATGACTGGTATAAGGCTTCTGGGTCTGCTATGGAGTTGGCTGGGAGTGCTCTAAACCAAGGCCTAACATCACCTGTCAAACTCTGGACAAAAATCTTCATTCTCACAGCATCCTCGTCAATCTTATAGCTCTCAAAGTAATCCTGCATTTTCTTTGTATGCTGAAGGGCCGTGCAGGCACTTGTGCCATCAAAATAAGTTATTTTAGTCTGGTAATCCTGAGGCATAACCTCAGGATTTGCAGGCAGTTGTAAAGGGGCATATCTATTAACCATATTCACAGGGATAAGTGGAACAATAGGGATAAGCAGAACAACTGGAGAAACTGGGATAATAGGAGTAGTAGTGGTGGTATGAGTAGTGAACGGGGGTGTGGACAAGGTGCTTGGAGAGGTGAATGATGAAGTAGGGGATGAACGGAATAGAACTTTGATAGGGGTCGGAACACTGCTTAGCTGAACTTTCTCAGGACTAGAGTCAGCTAAATCCTCTCTTCGCTCTAGCTTCCTGAGGTTTCTTGAGATTAAATTTGGATTTTCAGAAGTGCCTGGGGGCTTTGGGTCCGGATTTGACCTTGTATAACGTAAATTCTTTTTGGGAGCCAGCTTATAGCTTGTTTTGTTGAGGAGTTTTCTAAGAATATTGGTTAAACAAAAAATTCTTAAAGGTTAGATTCTTCCTCAGTGAAGCTGTCGGACTAGACTTGTGAGATTATCTGAGGATGTTCCCGAGCGGAGTCACCATTATGTTAACACTCAGGTTGTCCCTAAGCCCCTGAAAGTGATACGGCCGAGGTAACCACAAACCAATCTTTGGATTACAGGTTCTAGCCCACCTGCAATTAGAGAGGGCTCTCTCTTAATGATTTTAGCTTTGTTGATGATGATTTTAGGCTAGTTATTGGGTTCAAGGGGTTTTTTTTTGTGTTTGGGTGGAAGGAGGGTGCTTTCAAGTAGAGAGGCAATGCATAGTGTGACAAGTTTCAAACCATTGGGCATGGAGTCGTGGAGTAAGACTGCTGGTGCGTTTTCTTGGTCACAAGAGGAAAAGGGGCAAGGTAGCTGCTCATGAAACAATACTTAAGGTAAATGAAGATGGATTGCAGGCTAAGAAATGAGAGGCAACAAAGAATCTCTCAATCAGGTTAGCAGGAGGGAGATGAACGGGCTCTGCCTAGGAGCAGCTAAGAATTCCTAGTTAACAGTCATTCATATGTGAAATAGAGCAAATATGAGCCATAAGGAATCCATATTTATGCCTAAATCAAGAGGAAAACATTAAGAAGCCACAAAAACTGAGAATAGAGTGCAGGTAAGAAAATTCTAAACCAAACTTTCGTTCTGTGACTTGAGCATATGTGAAATTGAAATAACAGAGGTAAGGAACACTTATTGATTCAGAGAGCAGCACAAGATTTCCCTCATTCACTCTTAAGAGACATCAACAACACATCAAACAGTCCATTCTCCAAGCTTTCATCAATCTTTGATTAAGTGAAACATATCAGATACAGAGCGAGTCTCTCTTGGAGTGCATTAACCAACCCTCCAACCCCCCACCTCTCAATACAAAGGGTCGTATATATAGAGAAAATATCTAAGAAATATTTATTACAACAGATCTTAAACAGATATGAGGGAAATGAGTGCTTTAATTCATCTTATCTTAAATTAAATGCATGAAATATCTATCTAAGTGCTGCGTTGGGGAAGCTCCATCAAAATGAGTAGGAATGTGTTCTTTGCTGTTATGCGCTAGCCATTTATCATAATTGTGCATTGGTCTCTGCTCCACTGCTCTTGAGTGGATTTGATGTGCATTAACTGTGATTTGAGAGTCTCAAGTGGCTTTACCACGTTCTTGGACTTTGATGGAGGCTTTTAATGTTCACCCGCTTTGATATTGTTGATCTGATACTCTTTGCCACTTCACTAATACTCTTTGACATGAAATTTGGCTTCATCTCCTCTGATACTCTTTAACTCGTCAATTCGCTCCTTTCTGCTTTCTTTCGGGCAAAATAACTGCTGCAAACCTGCACTGGACTGAGGCTTTTCCATTTTGGCCATTTTTTCTAAGCGCTAATCGCGCATTGAAAACTGCCTCAGATTTTCATTCCGGGCTTCTTAAGCAGCGATATCGGCTTTGCGCGCTTTTCTTTCGGTGGATGACATCAGCGGTGGGATCCTATACGGCGGGTGATGTGGCAGGGTGACATGGCAGGGTGACGTGGCACGAGAAAAACTCCCATCCCCGGACGCTAATCATCGACAGGTTCGAAAGGGAACAGACCTGCCCATCATAGATCTAGGGCGCGGGCAATCGGACGGATGGCAGAATAGAGAAGGCGGCGGAAGGATAAGGGACGGGCCTATATCTAATATATATATATAATATATATATAATATATAAATATATATATATAGAATATAAATATATAGGCGTGGATTCTCATGAAATGCCGATCGCCGATATGCGATCGGCAACAGACCATCGGCGATGAACCATATTGGCAGCGCAAATGCATGTTTTGTTTCATCATAGCGATACGCCGATCGACGAAATCGCTGTCGGCCAAACCAATCGGGGGCACACTTTATGCATTGTTTTGATACACGACTCCCCTCCCAACTGCGATATCGCATCGGAGGGGTTCCAATAGAACCTTTTTGCAATCGGAGCAAGGCCCAAAGTAAGTGATGAGGGTTTTTATGATTAGAAGCATAATTTTTTGATGTTTGAAGGGATTTCAAGGCATGGGAAGGGGTCCGATATGCATGAGAAGATGGTTTGAGGGGGAAATGAGGGTTCTTGCTGAGTTTCAGATAAACTTAGAAATTCCCAAGTGTATTTATGGTTATATTTCAACCAGGGGAAGGGAATATGTATATAGGGGAGTTATTAACATAGTTTTAGTAGGGGAAGGGAAAATAGATAGGGAGTTACATAGTAGAGTTAGCAGTCAACATGAAAATGATGAGAAAAAGCGCTAAGTATGTAAATCTTAGGCTATCAAGGAGAAGTAAAAGTTTGTGGGGGAAGTATGGACTTTCCTTGAGTAAAGCAGATATTTACCAAGGCTACTAATATGAAGAATGATGAATCTGAGAGGTATCAAGCAGATCTTGACCTCTTTAGGGGAAGTTAGTGAGTGATTTGGGGAAGAGGAAGAAGGGGTGAGTTAGACATGCCTCGCTTGAAGTCCTTTAAATGGAAAACTGCCTCCAACTTGTGATCTAAATAGATATGACACTTTGAAATCATGAAATGGATCACATAGCTTGATTTCTGCAACCACAAAGCTACTTAGTCAACCTACTTACCTAGCATTTTTTCTTCTTTTGGTTTGGGTGCACTTGAATTAGCAAACCCAGCTTTTCAACTTTTTCTCTCTGTCCTCCTATATACATCTACACTTATTTCTTCCAGGGGCTCAGATTAGGCTGTTGAGCACCCTTGCTTCTCTACCTATCTTAAAATCTGCCAAGATTAAGCTATTTGGACAGATAATGATTCTCTATATTCTACAACAGGAAATTGAAACCTAGGGAGACCAAGATTAAGCTTTTTGGACCTCGTTTTAACTGAAAATTCTTCAAAAATGGAATAACTCATCAAAATTGGAATACAGCAGTGGCACTTAGGCTAGCACACTCTCATGGAATCCTTCCTTGGCCTTTTTTAGCAAATATGGAGCATTGCAATATGCATAGTACGACATATTTGGCATGTAAAAATGTTGATCATGAAAGATGATTAACCTGCTGCAGCAGGCGGCTAACAAGGTCTATGTCAAATCACAAGTGATCCAGGATAAAATCAAGAAGATTTTTGACAAGAAGACCAAAGCTGATGATATTTACATAAGTGATAAAGTTCTCAAAGGGGATTATAGAAGAGAAGAGAAGGGTAAACATGGAAAATTTGATTTCCTATGGCAAGGTCCTTACATCATTTATGGTTACAGAGGTAACAATACATTTTTCTTGAGACAGTTAGATGGAACAAATCTACTAGGAGGACCTGTCAATGGTAGAATGTTGAAGCATTACTTATCCATAGATTAACAGTAATTAATTTTACCTTTTCTCATTGTATATAACATTGTAGAGTTTAGATTGGATTGGATGGTAATCTTTTAAAGTTGAAGCCCAAATAGAGGGCCCTAAGCTTTGAAAGGTTTACCATCATAAGTATGAATAAAGAAGATCACAGAGGAGTAATCACAAGGCAACCGAAGTCAAAGTTTCAAAGGCTAATGGTCTTAAAGTTCTTGACATTTCACCAGGAAATGTCATCCCCATGTGGAGCCACTGTTAGGGTCCTATAATAATAGGATTCATAATTTTGAATTGGTTATGGTTAGTCTTGTAATATTGTACATACTTTTTCTTTTTACAAAATGTTTTCCATATTAACAATTACAAAATTTAAAGAGGGTATGTCCTAAAATAATAATCAAAGGATAAAAAGAAAGAAAAAAGATAAAAAAAAAGTAAAAAAATATGAACCCCAAAAAGAGATAAAATAGACCATGAAAGTGTGCAAATTCAAATGCCACTCCTTTTTCTTTACTTTGTAAAATTAGATTGTGTGTAGCTTGTCAAAAATGCTACAATCCATGATGGTAAAATAGATTAATCTTGACTCATTCATGCTTTAAATTTCAAGTTGATAGATAGAGAATAAAGATCTAGCCAGACAATTTAACCGTGGCAGATCAGTAGTTAGGTAGAGAATAAGAATGAGCTCATCAATTTAATATGAGTCATTGGAAGTTATAAGGTTAGAAATAGATAGCTTTCTTATCAAAATAAAAGAAAATGGAGGGTCAGTAAGCTCAAATTCACCCATTGTAATGAAGAAAAAATGTTAGGGTAAATAAAGGGTAGGTAGGAGAAATGTTGCAAATGCACAAGGTTGCTAAGTCAAAAGCACATTTATCATGCTTAATCTTATGTTTTATGTGCAGGAGGAATTGCGAAAAAGAAAGGGCATTCACCAAGGCTTGATTACTAATTTCCCCTCATTTCACTACACCCCCACATACTTATTTGCTAATTTCCCTAATATCCCTTCATTACTTATGAATATCTTTCCCCCTCATTTTGACTTTTACCCCTTGGTTTCACACATTTCCCTAGCTATTACCCTTAAAAAATAACTCGCCCCCCAAAACCCTTTTCCCTAGCACGAAACCCATTCCCCATTACAAATATCACATCCCCCCCTTATTAATTTACTTTTCTCGTTAAAAACCCACAAAAACCATTTATCCTAAGTTTTTATTTACTATGCCCCTACATTATGTAATTAACGTCCTCCACTTTATATTTCCTGACAACCCTTTTTAATCCACCAACTCTTGGTGTAGTTAAAAAACCCCTGCCATATAATCTATGGTCTCACTTGTATTAACCATTGGCTTATATTAAAAAACTCGACATTATTCGTTAATTAGTTACATTTCTTTGTAATTAAACCTCGGGCCCCACCAAAGACTTTCTTGACCCCATCCGTGCAACTCAACTACGCGATATCCCTCTGATCGCCTACCCCCAAATCCAATGGTGCACAACCATCTCATGCGGATTCATCGTTTGATTATTAACAACCCGAGAGCACGCAAGATTCACAGTTTTGGCTAAGCACTATTCTGCTACGTGGCAACACCAAGTTATATCGCGTGCTTGCGAAAAATACTGTCCGCCATCCAAAAGCAGTGTGATGTCGCACAAAAACACCTCCCCGCCTAAATCAAAAACTGCACATTGTTCATCCAATAAATTTAGAGCCAAAATGTAACCGTTATCAGTTAAAAGGCTAAAAAAGCCCCAAATCACTCTTTTCATTCATTTTCACTGTAAACCTTTGTTAAGCCATTTGCGACACCCTGGACCTCTGAGCGACCAATTCAACCACTTTTACCACCTGAAGACACTGTAGACACCAAAATTGAAGCAACATATAGCCAGTTCAAGCCTCAGTACCCTTTGCAGCTACCACACAACCCCTTCTGCACGCCAAGCTGCCAATTTCCAAGTATTCTTGGAAAAACCAGAACAACCCTTGAATTTTAAAAATGCACAGTTATAATTGAATTTTTAATTAATTAAATTAATTAAGAAACATTCTTGAATTGAAGATAAACCTATTGTACATCCCAAACCCTTATAGACTGTGATTACCCTCCCACTGTTCCAGAGCTTCTAAACCTCATTCCTGAAATCACTGAAGGCATAATTCAATTGAGTAAACCCAATTATGGCTTCCCAAACCTCTCTAGATGTAATACCTATGCAAACCTCGAACATGGATATTGACCACCTTGCATTAGCAGAAAAAGAATTTCAAATTAAGGACACTGCTTCCCCTACCTACCTACTAAAACTGCACTACTGGAGTAAATACAATTTTTTGAACCAGAGTGATGACATTAACCTATGGGAGTCCAATTTTCCCAAGTACTATTCTGCACAGGGACACTTATTCCTAGAAATCATCCACTTTTGCCAAGCTTGCTACATTCCTAGTTAAAGAGCCATAGTCACCCCGTATCAGCAAGTTTTATTCACCATTACTGCAGAATCTATTAATCAAATGCTGCAAATCCAAGCAAGTGAAAATGAGACCCCACTTTTAATTAAAGTCTTGCTTGACCTCTATACCAATCTAGACCTGCCCAAGATGGCCCATATTTTTCAAACTTTCTCATAGAGGATTCTCATACTCCTACTCATAGTCCTCCTTATGCTGCCACCATTTTTCTAAGAGTGAAAGACAAATCATAACCATGCTCTCCTACATTTTAGGGTACACCACAGATGAACATGTGGATGAGATTGTCCTGGCTTTCCTTTCTATCTTTTTCCCAGGCAAGCCTCCTGCTATAATTTATAACTATGCTCAATTCATAGCAGACATAATTCATGAACAATTCATCAGATTACCAAATGAGGGAGTATTCAAATACTCATCTGTATTGTTTCACATGTTAATATTATCGGCCAGACAAGTTTCCAATCAACATTTAGAAGTTAGACACCAAAGGAAATCCAATATCAGTCATTTATTGGACACCATTGATCCAAACGTATTCCACTATATTTAATTACAAACACTTATTGATTCATTTGTTCATCCTATTATAAACATGATAACCAGTAGTTATCAGCCTAGGATTAGTCAGGAGATTGAAAGAGTTTTACAATTGGCAAAGAACAGGAAAGTGGGAGACTGGTATCTATACCAGCACCCCACATAGATCAGGATATATGGATGCCAACTAGCTCCCTACAAACTACCCAAATACTCCCCAAAAGGATATTTGCATTAGAGTACTCTAGGCAGATTATAAAATCTAATGAAGTCAATTTCCTATAAACTAGGAAGAATACCCAGTTCAAAATGGAAAATCGATTGTGCCCCTTTATTTGTAATAATAGGGAAGCTGGACCAGAGGCTGATAATATTCTACAACAGATGAATTTCAAGAATAGTTTTATGTGGCAATATGGCCCTCATGGAGTCATATATAAACTAAGGCTCAAAGTCAAATTGGGTCCTTTCATACATCATCCCAGGCTAGACATTAAGAGATTTTATGACGAGTCATAATGGTTGGAAAACACTTTGATAGACATGAACAATACTGTAGTAGATGTGGAGAATACATTAATATATGTTGAAAAGCAGATTGATACTAGTTCCTTTCTGCAGGTTCTAGCCCTAGGAGAACAAATGAATATTCCTCGTATTTTGAATACTCTAGCCAATGAAGATAGAAATGCAAAGAGAACCAGGGAAGAAGGTTCTAGTTCAGCCATGGAAACCACATATGAACAATTTGAGTTCAGTTATAGGAAGAGGCCCAATCTTAATCCTGTAACTGAACAAGAAGACACCATTGGAACAATGCAAATCATTAACACTGATACAATGGTGGGAAGGAGCAAAGGCCCAACAACTTTAGGTCAAACTCAACAACCTTCCACATCAAACACTCAACTTATTCAGAAATAGCTCAACATTGCAGTCTCTTCATCCACGAGGCCTGTGGATAAAGAGAAAGATATTAAATATAGGTACAAGTAAATTAAGTTGAGAAATGATACATTGAAGGTTGAGACTTATGCCCAATACTTCAAGTAGACACCTGCAAATCAAAATAGGTTAATGTTAGCCCTTGAAATTAAGACTGGGAAGATGCAAATGACATTCATGCAACCTACAATCTAGTAGCCAAGATCATAAGCAGACTATAAGAAAATAAATTTTGAAGTTTTGGCCAGGGATGTTCACCCCATTGACCAAATTGAGTTCCATAAGCAGGCAGGTGAGATGATCTATTCCACCACGACAAACGAAGCTATGATTGTGCGAAAAATCCAAGGCTCACTAGACAATATCACAACATAGTACAAGTTGGAAAAGTCCTCCTCACAGGCCAAGGACAATAGAATCGAGTCATTGGAGGACTTGGTGATTGAGCTTGGATATAATCCCAATGATGTCAAATCTGCTGAGAAACTAATAAAGAAGAAGAATGAGGATATTACTGCTCCCAAAAAACAATTGAAACTTCCACATTCAGAACATCCATAGAAAAAAGAGGTCTTAGAAAGCCAAACATAGCAGGAGGAGATGATGGATCTCATTCTCCAACTGAATAACCAGTCGAAAGAAGTGGAGAAGGATTTGGACAGCTTAATACAACTAAAACAAGACAACCTTGAGACTGCCACTATCACTGTCATTCCAACAGTCACTACAATAGTACCATCCACCTTGGAAACTTCATTGGCTACTACATCTCCACTGACTACAACACTTCCAGCTGCAACAACATCTACATCAATAATAGGTTCGACAACAACAACATCTCAGCCAAGAGATGAGGCAAGAAAATTTGTGAAAGCAATGGAGGACATGTCCATTCAAACCACATAGATAAACAAGCTTAAAGAAAAGATAACAAGTCTAGAGAATGATAATAAGCTTACCAGATTATGCACAAGGAAGAAGTTTAGAAGTCAACTAGGTTAACTGAAAGAATGAAGAGCTCAGAAAAGTAATTGACATTAAAGGAGCCGCTTGGCCAAGCTAAATAACAGTTATGGGCCAATATCATTGACTCTATCAATGATGTTTGGCAATTCATTCAAGTCATCTTTGAAGAAAGTGAACTAGTCAAAGAGGCTACATAAGCAATTCATAGAGTTATGACTGAACTCGGAGACATGCCAGAAGAAGCCACTAGAATAATCTATTTCCTTAACTCCAAAAACAAATATGAATTGTAGGAGCTGGACATATCTGACAGGATTGGCACCATACTAGAAGTGAAAAAGGTGCTCACCAAGAGGAATTCGATGATGAACTTGGAAGACAAATGCCAAACCATGCAACTAGCTATAGACATGTTTATAGTAAAGTTTGATGTTTTGAGGCAAAATGGTTTTCCAAATCCCTTGGTGATAAATGATAAATTAATGCCACAAGAGGACTACAACAGGAGAATCAGAGAGGTGGCAAGGGATTAGGCAAATAATTTTTCTATGTAGGGAATGCCTACTGGAAAGGTTCTATATCATACATTTGATAACCCGTTTTACCTCCAGCATGAGGTAAAACAACTTTTTGTAAATAAACCCACCTTTTCCAAGTACATAAAAGCAAATGAAATCTACAAGAGGATGGTAAATATTCAATTACCAGATGTAGACACATGGGAAAATTTAAATGATCCACTATAAAAATTCAGAGTAGAAGTAAAAACAACACAGTGAAAGAAGAATGATAGATCAACCAGATGAAAGAGTATCAGGTGAAAGTGTATCAGTTGAAAGGGAAAAGTAAAAAGAACAACTAGCGTAGAATACCAACAATAAGGCAGAGAATAAAAAAGAAAATATCAAAGCATAAAGATAGCACAACCAAATAAATAGTGACAACATACAACAGTTGAGCATCTGTCTCTATATTCTTGCATGAAGATATATCTTTTTCCTAGATTAATTCCCAAGACAATTTGGGATATTTTGTAAACTATTTTTGTATAAATACTTTATAATTCGAAGTATTGAGTGTGGATTGCTAGACATTTGTAGAGTTGTATTGATTAGAAACCTAAGGGTTATTGTACCAATTTTTCAAGTCAACAAACTAGACTGAGTAATAAAGAGATTGCATTACAGGATTCATGTGTTGAACTATTACAGTGAAGTACTTTCTTTTGTCAAATTGTTATTCTCTTATGTATTTCACAAACTTACATGTTATCTAAAGTGAATGAATTAACTGGAAATTTATTTCAGAATTTGTTTAATTACACTTTGTCTTGAACAATTAATCGTTTTAATGTTTTCTTCTGATATCCGGATTTAAGAATCCTTAATTTCTCTCCCATCCTGGTTGACTTGTTTCACTTCTTTCATAATCCTGTCCGAGGAATCCTTAATTTCTAATTGGATTTGATTGAAAATCACTTCACTATCCAGCCTTAAGATCTAAAATAACTCAACTACCTTGCCCTGTAGACACTATTTTTAGAACTTCATCCAATCCTATTTGTTTGAAACTTGACCCCATAGCCCAATGGTAAAATACATCCGTCTATCCATTTAAGTCAATGATTCCACCACTAAATCCAAATCAAAACTCAACTACAATCATAACTAGCCTGAAATCAATTAACTAAACAAAGTTAAATCATAAAGAGAGAGTTCTCTCTGAGCATTAAGAAGCCTAGGTCCTAATCTCCAAAGTAGGTTTGTTGTTACCTCTATCATTTCTTTCACAACAACTCAAGAGAAATTTTGGAGTGATAACACAAGGTCTGTGGGAACCTAGTTGCGATGAGTTGGTGCCGTCCTTTTGACTGACTCTGTGCTTTTAGCCTCCTTAGCCAATTATACAAGTCCTTTGGGAACTTACACCAGAAGATCTCGTATTAGTCACTCTGAGCCTCTGAGTATTAAATTTCTTCACTCACTTTAGCAATAGGTCAGCCCTTATGAATAACTTGCTCTGATACAAACTTATCTACTATTTTATCCCACCAATCTCGAATCTCTTTCTTAAATATCCTCTACCATATTCGAAAACTGGTTCTTATAATTTCAGGTCTCGACAAAACAACCACATGTTGGCACAAAAATGACATCAGGGAAAGACCCTGGGTTCAGGCACAAGGGACCAACAATGGTTCATTATAGTCGAAGAAAACACCGGCATTTTCACCTTACCCTGTGGGATAAGGAGTCTCACCCGAGGCATGCCGCGAACGAAGCTAAGAAGGGTTTAATATAGTGTCAAGGATATCTTAACCATTACTCTATATACAACCCAACAAATACATTAAGCCTAAAAACATATCACTATGATGATCATTCTAATATGAGAATAGACTCGTAATATAAAAAACTTTTAGTGGGCCCATGTATCATAACCAAATACACATATAATACCAAGCAACCAGTCTGATTTCTTATTCATATTAATCCAATAGAAGGTTTAATACAATATATGACTGGAATCAAGCCGTAACAAATTACATGAAATACCATGGTTCTGGAAGATCTAGATCTCAGTCTTCTCCCTGTTTTGACCTTCCCGCGACTTTCCCAATCCTCTGGTCAGGTTCCTTTGTGTCGCGGACTTCCTTAGACACCAAAAATCAAAATAAACCACCATTTCTCCTTGTGGTATTTCTCTTTTATCCTCTGCTTCATTGCTTGAACTGCCAGTTTCATATGGCTATCTTTCCCCCCGATTGCTTCTCATCCTCCTCTTTATCCATGACTGCTTTTGCTTTCTCCTAACACCTTGCTGCAACTGCCCCACAACTACATATTGTTGTCTCCTTTCCCCAACTGTCCTTTCTTCAATTTGACCATTTCTCTCGCCACATGATTATCCTTCTTTGTATCTTCAAAACTTTAAAAAATCAAAACAAAGGCCCCAACAAAATCTCACACACACATTTGACAGAATATATGACCTAGGAAAACCCTTTCGGGAGAGAAACCTAGTTGGAAGATGAGGTCGCTCCTCTCTCTTTCTTTTAATAGAAATATGTATGAAATTACAAAGAAGTATGGCTTGTGGGATGTGGGATAATACAATGCACAAATCCTCTTTGATTTCTCTATCTCCTATCCCTCTTGGTTATTTTTTCTAAACTATGGAAGAAATGCACACAAAATATTGGAACCACAACTTGATAACCTACTAGTGGTTAGGTTTGACAACATAAAATTTTAACCATAGTTACAATAGAGAATCTTCTAGAGTCTTCTTCACCATAACCTTGTGGATAACCCATTTTTTCATGTTTAATAGGGGTTGACATGGCATCCTCTCAAATTATGGTGTTGAAAACAAGGAGGTCAAATTCTGAGTGGCATAACTTTTGCATACGGATTTTGATTGACATGATTCTTACACCATTGGAAAGGTATTTGTGTGTAGAGTAAGAATATAATAGGAAACAGTAAAGAAGAAAAGTTTGAACCTTGAAAAACATTGTTTAATGTCTCAAAGTTCTCTCGAAAGGTTTTAGACCCTGTTTGGCCAAATTGGGTCCCACTAGTAAAAATGGTCGTGTGAGTTTATTCCTTTGCTTTTTGCACTATGAAAACATTGAGATGGATGAAAAAAAGTATAATTATCCAATCCATATCAATAACCTGATGTAATCAGGCCCGTTTGATTGACGATGATCCATCCATTGGATCTGTGAAGGAAAGTGGGTCGTTGAGGAAGTAGAAAAAGGGAGTGGACCACATGCACGATCGTGGTCATTTAGATTTTGCCACGTAGAAGCCATATGTGAATTATAGAAGGCCTATATAGGACATGAAATGCAAAGAGGAATAACACATGCATACTAGGTGTTAAGAGAAAAGCCAGGTAGGCTAGTTCACGTCCAATTCCAACTAAAGGAACAAACTTGGTACAACGAGTTATCATCAAATAAAGCCATAAAAAGAAGTTCGTATGGAAAAAAAATGATAGGTGTTACATGCAACATACTTACATGAGAATAAAATTAAAATAAATCACTTCTAGTACATTCAACTGGTTCAGGAGTGTAAAAACAAGTGGAGTCTTTTCCAGATCCTTCAAAATTCTACCAATTTTACAGGTCATTTAATTGCGGGACATTTTTGAGGCCCTAAATGACATTTTGAGGAAATGACATATTATTGTATGGTTGGTACACATAATTGTGGTGCAAGGACAAATAGCTTGAGGGAGCTTTCTAGTGGTATACAAAAAATATGAATTAGAGTTAATCATGAAGGAGTTATGACGAAAACAATATGAAGGTAAAAGGGGGTAAATTGGAACTTTAAAAGAGCATAACTTGGTAACCAGGACTCTGATTGGGGCACAAAATAAATTAATGGAAATCTATATGACTGTAGAATTTCACCAGAGAGTCATATTTGTAATTATAGTAAGTGATTCCTCAGAAAAGCGAGATTAGAGTTTTGTGATAGAATAGGAAGAATTAGGCAAATAGACGAAAACTTCACAGGGCCATAACTTTTGGATCATAAGTCAGAATTCAAAAAATGAATAGGAAAGAGAAAGGTATGCGAGGAGAACATATAGAAAAACCCAAGTTTTCAAAATTGGGTGAGAATTATGACAAAATTCTACAGGAAAATCTACATGTGGTAAACAAGGAAATTGCATAATGGGAACTAGAAATGTAGAAGATGCCCAGGGACCTTATAATGAAGAAGAAAAGGTTAGCATTGTAAATATTAGCATGAGTAATGATGAGACAAAGTCAAATGATCATGGAATGGACAAACTAAAGGGACAATATTTGGAAGAAACTGTTAGGAGACTCAAATTGGAGTTGCTCAACTATAACACTGGCAATGAAATATTGATAAAGGAACAACAACAAATTAATACATATTCTACAAAGCTTGAACAAACTATAAATGAAATTAGACTACTTGTCTAATTGCAGACAGGAAAATGAATATGATTCATAGGTTAAAGGAAGAGGTGGTGGGAATTTAAGGCATTCCAGTAGTGCTTCTCAACAACATTGTCACACATTAAGAAGGTCAACTAAGAGGGCTTATGCTACCTTAGAGTCCGGAAGCAGTGCAAGTATATCACCCATAAGAAAGCTAAGAAGAGGGTCTGACCAAGATAACGTGCAAGGGGAAATCAACAAAATTAAATGCCCCACCTTTAATGGAGAGCATATGAATGGAGAGGAGATCGAGGATTGGTTAAATGAAACGAGGAAGTACCTGTAGTTATACAATTAATCCTATATTTTAGAAGCCAGAATTTCCATCTATCATTTGAAGGAAAGGAAAACCTATGGTGGTATTGTAGCGGCTACAACACCCTCCAAAATTTTGGCCTAAATTCAATTTCAGAGCCTCCCTTGAGTTTCTCTAGTTCAAACACTCACTCACCAAGGTGCTGCAACCAGGCTATGATGAGAAGAGCAGAAAGATATCTGATGTTTTCACGCACTCGGGCTCACCCCATGGGCATGTATGAATCTTTGCACCCACCTTGCTTAACCGTTCAATGGGCATCTTTTGCATGTTGGTAATAATGTCTCACTTGCGACCATGTTCTGGTCATACAAAAGGTCTACAGTTCATGTGTATATGTTGTGTTGACTATGTATACATCCATCGTGCTAACACATGGAGTCATATACACTATCACGCAAGCGTCGTCACAGTCACCCAATGATCAATCACAAACATCGCACTTGTCGTTCACACTGTCGGTCAGTCATGTTGAGCATGTGTGTCTGGATGGTTTGAATCATCTCATCGTCAAGTCATGTGAGTGTGTGTTTGCAAGATTGCGTATGCACATTTTCACTCACTCACACACTTAGTCATTTTTGCTGAAGTTCTTACGACCAGATCACCCTATAATAGCCAGAACTTCATGCTGCCATCGACTCGATTTACTGTCAGCCAAAATAGCACAAAAGCACCCAAAAAGCAATGTTAAGCTGCATTGCCCTCAACATGACCAATCAACCCTCCTGCTGGTCAACCGGAGAGTTTAACTGGGCAGTCACCCTAGGACTGACTACCTTCAAAAATTGTGCAGAGGCTGCAGACCATGCTCACTCTGTTGATTGAGAAAATTGTGCTGATAGGCTCGACAGACACCCAATGCCCATCCATGTCTCCCTCAGCAAATTGCACAGTTTTCCCAACCAGTCACCAAGTCAGCCGACTGGCTACTCACCTAGAAAACTGTGTAGATTTCATGAGCAGGCCCTCTGTAGCCCAAAAATCCGCTGAGCTCAGAAACTATGCAGAGGTGGTCAACTAGTTAGCCTCCCAGCATATCCGCAGTTTTTTCCACTAGAAGCCTACTGCCAGTTCCCTCTAGGAAATGCACATTTTTTCCTGCCAAGCTCCCACAACCCTCTGCTAGCTCCCTCCAAGAACTATTCAACTTTTGTTGCCAAGTTCCTGCTGCCTGCTCACTCCAAAAATTGTGCAGATTTTTCTTGCCAAGCCCTCCTACAACCAGCACTGCTTCACCCAAAAATTGTGCAAATATGTCGTCTAGTCGAGTGAGATCCCGTGGACGATCACTGTCAATCCAAATTACCCATCAACTTCTCCTAGTGACTTCTACGTAGTTTTCACCAACAGTGCTTGAAGCCTGCATCCCATCTCGAAACTTGCTGCAATTTCGTAACCTTGTCCCCTCTCCTAGTCACCTACATCCTAAACGATCATGCATCATGGTAGGCTAGGAGGTTTATGGATTTGATTTCATCTCGTGATGAGTGAATGTAGATATAGGTATACGAATAAACATGGTGTGACGATGGATGGGATGAACAAGAGGAGTACATGCAAAAGGACATGTTCATAAATAGAGAAACAAGTGATGCATATGAAGAGTTGTGTTTACAAATGGACGTTCGAATGAACATGCAAAGATGTGTTCGCTAATGGATGGAAAAACATACACCTTTCGCAAAAGGATGAATATGTCAAGCATGCAAAAGTACAAGCAAGGAGCAACGTATGAATGCAACATCAAGCGAACCCAACAACCATCGAAGAATATGTGTACCTTGCCATGTGGAGGTGAAGCTGTGACACACCATGAGTACATCCATCACCTACCAGCACTGTAGCTTGACATTCGCACCAAAAACAATAGGAATGTACTAGCACTGTCATGTCGAGTCTGGTCATGAGTCAAGTCATCGACATCACTACTATGGGCCATATTGTTGATCAATATAATGTAACGTGGAAGTCCAAGAGAACCACTTGTCATATGAAGAGTCATGTAAAGTTGAAAGGTCATGAAAGTCAAACAGTCATGAGGGAAGTTGAATAGTCATAAGGGTCAGTTTTACCCTTGGCTATAAATAACCCTCATTTGTACATGCAAAGGAATTTTCACCTTGGCTCCTCCCACATAGCCTTGAGAGTCTGTAATCTTTTCTTTGAGGAGTAAGTAGTGGCTCCAATGCCTCGTCCACGGGGTTAATGATGTATGGTGTATCAATGTGTCTTGGAACTTTCACTTAATTTAGAAGCCTACTAATATGCTAGAACATTTTCACACATGTGTTGCAGTTGTTTGTAAGACTCATCTTGAATACCCAAAATACATGTTGCTTTAACCTTTGTTTAACACTTGAATTCATTCATCTGTTCTGATACATATATATTAATGAAAATTTGTTGTGTGAGTTGTTAATGTTGTCCTTCCCATGTTGGTTACCTCCTCGGACATCAGACAGACCTTTCACGTAAAATTGCTATAACGACCGTCGCACTCGCGGACTCATCTGTTGAGTGTTGTACATGTTACCTTCCCTTGTGTGTTGTGATTACCGCATCTGTGTGGACTTCTCCTCTGGAAGCTGCACACGTCTTGTTGTGTATTGTGTTCCTAAAAAAGTTGGGGTTTTCCCCATCCAAATTGGGACTCACTCCCACCCACTCCCTTTGCGATGAAAGAATCTTGACACAAGTAACACTTACAATCACCGAACACGTGAACATCTCTACTTGAAGACAAAGAAAACCACTATGTTGTGCTAACCAGCAAGAGCCAAGGCAAACATTTAAGATAATGGAAACCAAGCCATCATACCGCATGGGAGTCCCACAGCAAACGGTGTGAGGTCTAGTTGGGACTTCATACTGGGGTGATCCCCTGAATGTTGGCAGGTCCAACACTGTCAAAATTTCTGGTGCTAGAAGGAGGGCCACTAGTTATTTAAGGCTAAATTTCCTCTCACACCCACTCATCAATAATCTAGTCAAGGTAGAAAATTGCACTCCTTCTCACCTATGCATGACTCTGAAGTTGGTTACTCCTCAACCCCCACACGTGAACATGAAATTTCATATCAGCACCTTCTCTCTGTTTGTCCCATCACCTGTTAGTTTGCAAAAGTAGTCATATTGATCCCAGGAATACAATACCTTCCATATGCATTAAGAAAGCCAAAAACCACTCCTACAGGAGTTGTTGTTTTGTTAGTGGAATAAGCATTTCTCGCCACACTTGAGGGTTGAACATGAGCTGTTGAGAATGGAGAGGAACCTTTGGTCTTACAACAGGGAAAATGAGGCACTCTCATGATCTTGGGCTCAAACTTCGATATAGGAGGTCGAGGGGAAGGTAGCAACAATGGAGGCGGCAATGGAGATGAACCAACAGACTCAGAGCTGAAACCATCAAATTATGAAGAAGAGGAGGACAAAGAAGAAGAAGACATGGTTGACCAAAATCTAGAATGGATGACTTAGAGACCATTGGCTCTCCTGGGTGCTTTGCACAAGATGCCGAAGTGGTTGAAGAGGATGATAATAAAGTTCAATCCTGATAGCACAATGAAGGTAAAAGATCATTTGGACAACTTCTACTTACAAATTCAAACCCTTGGGGTATGGTATGATGACGTAGCATGTAGATTGTTTCCATGTACCTTGGATGGTCACGCAGCCACATGGTATCACAACCTGCCTGTCAACTCCATACAAAACTAAGGTGCGTTCAAACACATGTTTCTGGAAAAGTTTTCTGATGAAAAGACCCCCACCATGTTGCTAAAAGAGTTAGGAAGCCTGAAGATGAAGGGGAAAGAAAAGGTAAAATATTTCAATCAGAGGTTTATGTGCATATTGAACAAGTTTGCAGCGGAAACGAAACCTCATGACTCCATCAACGTTGATTACTACATGTTCGCACTGCCAACCAACATCGTGCAGTTTGTCAAGCGAGCTGCGAAACTAATGTTATTTGAACAATGTGAAGAGGAAATCGTTGTTGAGAAAGATCTACATGTGATTGGAGTCATTAAGGATGATGAACCAGAAAAGGACTCTAGGGATATGTGCAGGAAGTCGCAGGTGGTGATGAGAAATGGTAGAGACAAGGAAACAAGTGATATTGAAATCCTCACTCACCTTGTCAAGAACTTGACATCGTAAGTGTTTAAGCTTAAACATTGAAAAGTAGACACGTCTGCAAACAACCATCTGCCCAGACATAGACAAGGAAGCATGTCATCAGGCAGAAACCATTTCTCAACTAAAACTGTGTAGAGCTTTGTGTTCTAGCTCGAATGGTGCGCAAACGATCAATTCTGTTTATTTCATGAAGACAATGACTCAAAAAAGTCTTGTTCGGACTGGAAGCGAGTTGCAGGCTCAATATGAAACCGCACACTTGATGCAGACATCAGTGTGCACAGATAGCTGGGAGATATAGATGATGACGAAAATGTTGCACTTGATGAGGCATCGAGCTCTGGGCATGTGGTCAACATGTATCAGTGCTAAAGACAAACACCGAGAAACAATCCTAGAAGACAAATGATTGTTACAAGCTCAGAAGTAAGGGGGCTTGCATTACAATTGGGGAAAAAAAAAGAAGTTTTAATTGCTAAGGAAGGTTGATCCACTAGCCATCCAAAAGAAGAAAATGAAAATAAAGTATGGGAAGAAAACAGTGGACAAGAGTATGTCAATGAGCAGAAAACTACATAATACTCCGCCGGAAAACACGATCACCAGTATTACCCCTGACACCTCGGTGAGTCTACCTCCTATGGATTATAAGATTGTGGATGACATGAAGAAAACTCGTGTGAACATCAGTTTTTTTGAGTTGGCTAAGATCCAGAGTCAACAAGACATGTTGTGCGCACTGGGAAAGCCAACAATGGACATCACAACCTCTACTAGCAAGGGAGAAAGCACACCTCCTGGATCACTTTCAACTATGCTAAACACATTCCGGATGGAAGAAGAGAACTCAGTTTCCCTCCATTCTTACTCTCATTCGAAATTTTCAATTGTAATGTTCACAACTTCTTGGTTGATTCTGTCTTAGAAGCCAATGTCATGCCACTCTCCATTGGCAAAAAGATCAACATGAAATGGAGCAAGACATCAGTGCAAATCATACAACTTGATCGAACATTTGTACCAAACATTAGTGAACTTTGATATGTGATCATCTGACTATCTCATGACGACCGAGTTCACCAGTGCATCAAAATTGTTGTTGTAGACATACCAGAAGTGTATGGCTTACTACTCAATAGAGACTAGTCTGGCAAGCTAAACATATACTTTTCTATAGGCTGGTTGCACAAATGGCTTTCATACAAGGGCAAAAAAAAACAAATCTGGGTGTTGTCCAAGAGGTATATGAGGCAAAATATCACTCCCATCAATGGCGAAAATGAATCGTTGGCCTTCATAGAACTCATGTTTGGAAACTACCTCCTGGAAACAATGTTGGGGTGTTATCCTGCACGACTAGCCCCAACCCCACAAGACATGTAGTTGGGTCTCCTTCCTTGACCAACTGATGGAAATGAATCATGTATAGTACATTGTAACAATAGTAGCAGTAGTAGTAGCAACAACAGTAGCAGTAGTGCAAGCGCGTCCAATAGTCCGTGTACAGATGAGTTGTGGACCATGTATTTCGACGGATCAAAGACAGAGGATGGCTCAAGAGCCGAATGTGTTTTGATTGACCCAAACTACAAGAAACATATGATTTCGAGCCACATGGAGTTCAAGTGCACAAACAACATTGCTGAGTACGAAGCACTCACGTTGGGCTTGCAGAAAGCCATTAGCCTCAACTTGGTTGCACTCAAAGTGGTAGGTGTTTGAAAAATAATGGTACGATAGGTACATAACACCATTCACTGTTTATCACCTCATCTCAAAATTTAGTAGCAAGAGGTATGGCGACTAATCTCTAACTTCCAAGCATTTAATATTAGTGTTGTGGCAAGAACATGTATTGTATCTACCGATGCCTTGGAAAACACAGTTGCTAGCATGTCTTCGCTTAGGGATAAATTTACTATTGAAATTCCGTATAAGCCTTCTATCCTTGATAACATAACTAAGCTATGCATTTTTGGTAACGATCAACAATTATTGTACTCCATGGATATTGCTGATGCCTTCAAGGACATAGCAGCTGATGAAGATGACCATGAGTAACCCTGGCAAGCTATAGCTGATGGCAAGAAATGCAACCTCATCCCCAAGGGTGCAGTTTCTCTCAACATGCTCTATGACTTGTAGAACCGTTGTCAAGGGTAAAGCAAAAATAGAACCCACAGTTCCACCATGAGAAACAAACAGATCAACCTAGGAACAAACCTTGATCTGAAGCTAGTCAGTTTTGGTACATACTACATGCCGCGCAATGACAAGCATTTGTCTGTTTTTTCAAACAGTACCGTGATGTGTGGGTGTGGACATATGATGACCAGAGTACATGCGACACGTGAATAATCCAAAACAAGATTTCAAGCAAAGAAGGAGCCAAGCCATTGCAACAAAACTTGGGTAAAACAAATCTGTCACTTGAACCCCTTATACAAAAATAACTGACTAAGTTGTTGGATGTTCAGATCACCTACAAAGTTCATTATTTTACGTGGGTTTCTAATTTAAGTTATGTACGTAAGAAATCTAGGGAAATTCGCTTATGCATTGATTTTAGAAACTTGAACCATTCCTAGAACAAAAGCAACTACCCCGTGCCATCATCAGAATCTATGTTACATGTAGTATTTGAAGCAAAGATGTTGTCTTCACCTAAGGTATTTCGGGGATGCCACCAGGTTTTGATAGTGGAACTAGATAGTCTGATACTGGTTCACGAGAAGCTTGGCCCTCACACGTACCGTCTGCAATCACTTGACAGGAGGATTGACAAACTCTCTATCAATGGCCAAGATCTCAAACATTATTTTCAGTAAGATAGGTCATGCCCCGCGCCTTGTACATAGTCTGCTTACTACTTGTTGCTTGTTTTTATTTTTCGTCGTTGCTTACTCTTTTTGTTTTCGTTTTGTTTGGTTTTCTTGATACCTTTCTATTTTTGTTTTCCGGAAATAAGTGCCGCCATCTACTGAGCTTTGGCTTTTGAATGAGTATGTGGCTGAGATCTGAAGAGACTTGTGACACTGTAGTCTGCAAGGGGATCTTTGGTCCAACCATGAACCTGTGTCCACACTGGGAAGCCCCATGCCTATACTCAACCTTTTGCTCTATGTGTTTAAGCTCATCCAACTAGTAGAAACATAGAAGGGGAAAATCTAAACGAGCAAACCTATGTCAGAGGTCTTACATGATTCTTTGAAGAAAAACCTCTTCTACTCTCAATAAGTTAGAATATCTCTTTTGCCCCAAAAATAAATAAGTTCCTATGCATAGTCCTCTTGAAAAAAAATACAAAGCTGAAAGAAGAGAAAGGCTTCCTGTGCAGAGAGGTGAAGCATGCAACTCCACCAAGGTACTGACTAGGCTCACTATTAGTGGAGCAATGTGTGTGTTCCTGCATGACCCTATCGGGGTACTGTCCAAGCCTACTAGTAGCGGAGCAACATTAGAGATGAAAACTTATACTATGAAAAAATTGCAACTTGCGAGCCAAAATACCCTTCCCGATTTCGAAACACTATGATCAAGCTGAAACTTTTATTGTGTTTGACTGAGTTGGAAAAAGGTGAACCATGTATGTCCATGGGGTAAGTGGGGAAGCCGAAGTAACCCACACAAAATTTCAATACTCCTTGAAAGACCAAGACCTTGTGCTGTCAATGAACCAAAACAGAGAAGCTAGAGTTCTACCAGTGTGTCGCCAAGTGCTGTAGTGGCTGCAACACCCTCCAAAATTTTGGCCTGCATTCAATTTCGAAGCCTCCCTTGAGTTTCCACTTGATGTTTGCATGAACTTGGGCTTACACTGTGGGCTCATGTGAATCTTTGCACCCACCTTTCTTGGCCGTTCAATGGGATACTTTTACATTTTGGTAATAATGTCTCTTTTGCAACCATGTTCTGGTCATACACGAGGTCTCCGCTTCATGTGTACATGTTGTGTTCACTATGTAAACATCCTTTGTGCTCACACATGGAGTTGTATAAACTATCATGCAAGTGTTGTCGCGGTTGTCCAATGATCAATCACAAACATCACACTGTTGGTCAGTCATGTTGAGCATTTGTGTCTAGATGGTTTGAGTCATCTCATCGTCAAGTCATGTGAGTGTGTGTTTGACAGTTCGCATATGCACATTTTCACTTGCTCACATACTTAGTCATTTTTGCTAAAGTTCAGACAACTAAATCACCCTATAACAATCAAAGCTTCACGTCGTCATCGACTCAACTGAATGTCACCTAGAAAAATTCAAAAGCACCCAACAAACCATTTTAAGCTGCGCTGCTTGCAAGCTGACCAATCAACCCTCCTTCTGGTCAACCAGAGAGTTTGCCCTGGAAGTCACCCCAGGACTGACTCCCCTCAAAAATTGCACAAAGGCTGTAGATGATGCCCGCTCTATTGACTGAGAAAATTGCGCAGACAGGCTAGACATACATCCAGTGCCTGTCCCTGTCTCCCTTAGAAAATTGTGCAGTTTTTCCAGCCAGTCACCAAGTCAGCCGACTGGCTGCTCACCCTAAAAACTGTGCAAATTTCATGAGCAGGCCTTCTGCAGCCCAACAATCCACTCAGCTCATAAATTGCACAAAGGTGGTCTACAGGCCAGCCGACCAACATTTGTGCAATGTTTCCTGCCAACAGCCCTGTTACATGGAATTTGCATCTACAGATAAACACATTTTGCCTATGTGGGTGAATACACCTAGAACAACATAAAGAAAGTAGGTTAACCTTTTCTTATAGAAGATAGATGAGATAGAGGAACTTACTTGTTGCCTTTCGCTTCCTAAATCTCTTTTGAATCACTCCCATCACTCCCACTTGAACTAAATCCGCTCAATAGGTACCTGCATCAAGAGAAATAGAAACAAGAAACGATCAAAGCATACATGAACTATCAACTATAAAACAATGGAATTGGATACATCGAAACATGTAATGATCACAGATATGAACAATCATATGAGAAAAGGAATAAGCTCTTTATTAATGTAGAAGGAAGAGTATCACCCAATACAGTTCGATCCTGTGCCACTCCTCTAGCTTCAGTTTGACCCACGCCACATCAAAAGCTCAACACTCCAGTAGCATAACATTGCTTTACATAAACTTAATCCTCAAACCAACATAATTTCCTTACAAACTTCAGATTCTAGCCCCTTAATCACTATCATGAGTGCTCAATTTATAGGAAATGGAGGTGGTTTTGTCATAAATGAGGGTATTGAATGGCTTTCCAATCTTGGAGTTAGTTTCCATGGAGCAAGGGATGAGAGGGTAGGAAGTTAATGGATCCTTAGCCTATCCAATTTTGAGCTCATAGGAGGGGATAAGAGATGGTAACCTTCTAGAATCATCTAGAATGAAGGAATATTCCCAGAACCCTATGCAAATTTCACTCAATCTCGCCTAATGCAGGCTAAAGAGGGCCTAAGTGCACTTCAGCGCAGGCCACAGTGGACCTACCTACTATGTAGTGTACTATCTCAAAGAATAGGCTATGCTGGTATCCCAAGGATGCTTTTTAGGAGGGCTTCAGGCCATGAAACGTTCATATAAGGAGACATTCAATGAGTTGACTTCTCTAGGGCTTGTAACAACTAAATTAGGGTTTGATGAGCCCTAAAAGTATTGATCTGAATGTCAAGAGTGATGTGCCCAAATAGACCTATAACAAGCCTGCTGCCATCTCCCTCTAGGAACTTTGCAGTTTTTGTTGCCAAGATCCCGTAGCCTATTGCCAACTCCCTCCAGGAACCACATAGTTTTTTTTACCAAGCTCATGCTGTCCACTCACTCCAGAAATTGCGTAGAATTTTCCTACCAAGCCCTCTTGCAGCTCACACTGCTTCACCCAAAAATTGCGCAGATTTGTCCTCTAACCGAGCTAGATCCATGGATGGTTACTACTGGTCCAGATTTCCCATCACCATCTCCTAGTGACTTCTGCGTAGTTTTCACCAACAGTGCCCGGAGCCTATATCTCAGCTCGAAACTTTCCTCACACAGTTTTCCAACCTTTTCCTCTCTCTCAGTAACCTGAATCTGAAACGATCATGCACCATGGTAGACTAGGAGGTTTATAGATTTGATGTCATTCATGAGTGACTACAGATATTGGTACATAAATAAACATGGTGTGATGACAGATGGGATGAACAAGGGGAGTACATGCAAACGGACATGTTCACGAACAGATAAATAAACAATGCATATGAAGAGATGTGTTCGCGAATGGACGGACATACGAACATGTGAAGATATGTTCGCAGACGGGCAGACCCTTTCGCGTACGATCGAACATGTCAAGCATGCCAAAGTATAAGCAAGGAGCAACGTGGGAATGCAACATCAAGTGAACCCAATGACCATCAAAGACTCCACACACCTTGCCATGCGGAGGTGATGCTGAGACACACCATGAGGACATCCATCACGCAGGAGCGCTGCAACTCGACATGCACACTAGTAGCAACACGAATGTACCATCACTGTCATGTCAAGTATTGTCATGAGTCATGTCATCCACATCACTATTGTGGGCCATATTGTTGATAAATATAATGTAACGTGGAAGTCAAAGAGACCCACTTGTCATATCAAGAGTCATGTAAAGTCGAAAGGTCATGAAAGTAAAATAGTCATGAGGGAAGTTGAATAGTCACAAGGGTCAGTTTTACCCTTGGCTATAAATATCCCCTATTTGTACATGCAAAGGAATTTTTACCTTGGCTACTCCCACATAGCCTTGAGAGTCTATAATCTTTTCTTTGAGGAGTAAGTAGTGGCTCCAACACCTCATCCATGGGGTTAGTGATGTATGGTGTATCGATCTGTCTTGGAATTTTTGCTTAGTTCAGAAGCCTGCTAATAGGTCAACATGTTTTCACACATGTGTTGTAACTGTTTGTAAGACTAATCTTGAACACTTGTAATACATGTTTCTTTAACCTATGTTTCACACTTGAACCCATTCATCTATTCTAATACATATATATGAATGAAAATGTGTTGTGCGAGCTGTTAATGTTGTCCGCATGTGTTGGTTACCTCCCCGGACATCAAACATACCTTTCACGTAAACTTGCTATGATGACCATTGCACTCACGCAGACTCATCCGCTAAGTGTTGTATGTGTTACCTTCCCTTATGTGTTGTGACTATCGTGTCTGTGTGGACAACTCCTCCAGAAGTTGCGCACTTCCTGTTGTGTTGTGTGTTCCCACCCCATCCGAATTGGGACTCACTTCCACCCTCTCCCTTTGCGATGAAAGAACCTTGACACAAGTAACACTTACAATCACTAGGAACTCAAACCTCTCTACTTGAAGACAAATCATACCACTCTCCTATGCTAATCAAAAAGAGATAAGGAAAACATTTAAGATAATGGCAACAGGTCCATCATACCGAATGGGACTCCCACAGCAAACAATGTGAGATCTAGTTGGGACTTCATACCGGGGTGATCCCATGACTGTTGGCAGGTCCAACACCATCAATAGGTGGGAATAGCTCAAGGAAGTAAAACATATAAATGAGAGGAAAATATGATAGAGGAAATTCAAGAAGTAATTCCAAAGGAAGCATTTATTCAAGCACTACTATGAAAGGAGAATGCAAGAATGTTTTGAGCTCGAGCTATGGAATACGACCATGGAAGAATATGGTTGAATGTTCACTAGATTACTCAGGTATGTGAATTTTATTAGGGATGTAAAAGTGAAGATAAAAAGATATGTTTGTGGGTTACCATCTTTCTATGGTGACATGCTTAAATTTGATGAGCTCAAAACATTGGAGGAAGCCATGAGAAAGGCGAAGAAACTATATGAGAAAGGTAAAAACAAATAAGCCCTTCGATGAAATTTGGATATTAAGAAAATAAATATAATGGACCGAAGGAAGAAGGGTTTTGAAACCTAATTCCTTAAATAATTCTCAAGCAAACCAACAAGCACCACTCACTCTTAATGAGCTAGGAGGGGGTGAATTCTTAAAACATAAATCAAGGTTTCATCCCATTAAGTGCTGGGGCTGTGAAGGAGAGCTTATGTATAGGGAATGCCATCATAAAGAGGGAAAAATGAGGAACGTGCATAACATTCAAGCAACTAATACAGTGGAGGCACTGTGATAAAGCATGCCCGGGATCTATGCAACACTGGATAATATGAAAACTGAGCATCAAACTCACATGATTGAGGTAGAAGGTAAGCTCAATAACCAGCCTATTGTTATTTTAATTGATTATGGGGCTAGTTATATCTATATTGACCCTAGGTTGGTTGAAAGATTCGATTTAAAGAAAATTAAGCATCAAAAGGCATAGTTGGTTCAATTGGCTACAAGGGCGAAAAGGAAAATAATTGAACTAGTAAAAGAATCTCCCATCAATCTAAATGGGTTGTGTACACATGTAGGTTTAAATGTAGTTCCATTAGGCGTGTATGACTATGTAATTGGTATGGATTTTTTGGAGAGACATAATGTAGTATTAGACTATTATAATAATTCATTTATCTATGTTGATGAAGAGGGGCAATGAAAACAAATACAAGGAATTCCAAGGTCAATATTTATTAGGGAGAATCAACCATGCAATTGAAGAGAAATTTCAAGAAAGGATTTCAAATATCTGCAACTCTCTTGGATGAAACAAGTGGATATCAACAACCAAGCCTATAGGATGGTCCAATACTTAAATAATTTGATGATGCATTTGTTGAGATCCCACCATTACCACCAAAAAGGGATATAGATTTTTTCATCAACCTGGTACCTAAAGCTCCCCCAATATCCAAAGCCCCATATAAAATAAGTATGCATGAGCTTAGAGAATTGTAGATGTAGCTAGAGGAGCTCTTGAAGAAGGGGTATATACACCCCAACATATCACATTGATGTGCTCTGATTCTGTTTTTTAAAAAGAAAGACAATAAATTAAGGATGTGTATCGATTTTAGGAAATTGAACAAGGTCATAGTAAGAAAATAAATTCATGTTGCCAAGTATAGACAACTTATTTGACTAGCTCAAGGAAGCCAAGGTGTTTTCAAATATTGACTTGAGATCAGGATATCACCAACTACAAATTAAAGAAGAATACATTTGTAGAATGACATTCTAAACTCAATATGGCCAATATGAGTTCGTGGTTGTGCCTTTTGGGCTTTCTAATGAACCAAATGTTTTTGTGTGCCTTATGAATGGCACATTCAAGAATTATTTGGACAAGTTTGTTATTGTATTTTTGGATGATATTTTGGTTTATTCTAAGTTTTTGTAAGAACATGAACAACATTTGGGAATAGTTTTATAGGTACTCAGGGAGAATCAACTATATTCCAAGCTGAGCAAATGCTCATTTGATCAAATAAGAATATATTAATTGGGCCACATTATTTCTGAGGAAGGAATAGTTGTGGACCCAGTAAATATTAAGGCCATTAGGGACTAAACAATACTGAAGAATGCTAATTTTTGAGGCCTTTTATGGGTCTATCTAGCTATTATAGAATATTTATTGAGCGATTTTCAAGAATAGCCCATCCCATTACTTATTTATGGAATAAAGACGTGAAATTTGAATGGACTCATTAATGTGAAGAAGCCTTTCAATGTTTAAAGGATTTACTAACTAGCGCACCCATATTAAAAATCATCGATCTAAATGAAGACTTTCTTGTGTGCATAAATGCATCTAAGCAAGGACTGGCTAGAGTGTTCATGCAAAATGGTCATGTATTACACTATGAGTCTAGGAAATTAAAAGAGCATGAAAAGAACTATGTTTCTTATGATTTGGAGCTAGCATCTATAATACATGCTTTGAAGTTGTGGAGACACTACCTCATGGGGAGGAGGTTCGAATTGTAGACTGACCACAATGGTCTTAGGTATTTGTTTGAACAACCAAATCTAAATTCCAGGAAAATCATATGGCTAGAATTATTGGTTGAGTATGACTTCGAAATTATACATAAAAGGGAAATGAAATATAGTGGTTGATCCACTCAACAAAAGAATGCATGTTATGCATGCTACAACAATCAACATTTGCAAGTTTGATATGATATTAAGAATTTTAGAAGTTATAAATTTAGACCATTAGTATATGGAAATCAAAGGTAATTTACAACAAGGCCATTTATAGAAAAAATACAAGGACTATGAAATTGTAAAAGGTGAAATTATTTTGTACAAGGGTCGAGTTTATGTACCCAGGGTACATGAGTTCAAGAATTTAATTTTAAATGAGATGCACATAGTGCCTTATGTTGGGCACCCAGGTCACCAGAATACCCTTACATCGATAAAGAAACAATATTTTTGACCGCGTATGAATAAAGAGATGGTTAATTTTATAGGGAGGTATTGGGAATGTTATAAAGTTAAAGTTGAGCATAAGCACCCAACTTGTTTGCTACAACCAATACAAAATCCCGTGTGGAAGTGGGAGACTATATCCATTGATTTTATCATAAATTATGCAAAGACTATCATGCAACATGATTCTATAATGGTTTTGGTGGAGAAGCTCACCAATGTTGCCCACTTTATTATGATGACGTTAATGTAAGGAAACTAATTTGGTTGAGATTTATATGAGTGAAGTTTCTAGGCTACATGGCGTGCCTAAGGAAATTATTTCAGATAGGGACCTTAAATTCACATCCAATTTTTGAATTTTTCTATTTAAACAGTTTGGGACTAGTTTGAATTCTAGTACAACATACCATCCAGAGTTTGATGGGTAGCAAAAAAGAGTTAATCAAGTGATTAAGGACATGTTGCCAATGCATGTGATGGATAGGCCATTAAAGTGGGAAGACTACTTGCATTTGGTAGAGTTTTCTTATATCAATAAGTGTCATGCATTATTGAAGATGAGCCCATTTGAAGCCTTTTATGGAATGATGTGTAATACACCCATGAGTTGGAGTAATGTGGAGAAATGTTATTCTGATAGAAATAAAAGAAACAAGGAATTTAACATTGGGGACCATGTCTTCCTGACAGTGAAGGCAAAGAAGAGCTCAATGAGAATTGGTAGTTGTGCCAAGTTGGCAACAAGATATTATGGACCATTTGAGATCCTAAATAGAATCAAAATTGTTGCATATAGGCTCACATTGCTTGCATTTATGCATATTCATGATGTGTTTCATGTGTCATCACTTAAAAAGTATGTTATTAGTACTAATCATGTAATTAATTGGCATATGATTCATTTGGAGCCCCGAAGGAGATTTCCAGGTTGAACTAGTGTGGATTTTGAACATGACAAGGCATAAATATGGGGGGGGGAATGTAATACCTCTACCTAATCTCAGTGACGTAAATATATGTTGGTGATCCAGATACATGATTAATAGGTTGGTGATTCGATATATATTTTTGGGACTTGTGTGTCCATGTATATATGTTTTGGGGTCAGCATGCCCATGTTTATATGCCTTTAGAGGCTGTGAGGTTAGAGAGCTTGGAATTCCAAACATAATGTAAATATTGTACACATATTAATAAAATAGTCTAGATACAAACCAACTACACAAAAAATAGTATAGGGGTGTTCAACTTGAGGAAAGAGGGAAACATATCTAATGTGATGATTTTGGGTGAAAAAGGAACTAATACCTAGGTAGCTTTGGAGGGTGACACATGGCAAGATAAATCCATGCATATATAAAGTGTAAAAGGTTGTCTAGAAGGGAAGTTTTCGGATGTTATAGAGTTTTTTGTTATGGACCAATTGGTGAGTCTTGGGCTTGGACTCTGGAACTTATCGAAATTTCTTTTATTTTGGTGACTGGTCAGTGAGCCCTATGCTTGGGCTCTATAACTAACTAGGAGTTGTTTTGGTTTGGGCATGGAGGGTACTTGGAGCTCAGACAGTAGTAAGAGCTCTTGGAGTCTTAGAGTTGAGATCATTCCTGGTTGGCATTAAGTCACCCTAGATGTGCTGGTACAACGAAGGGACCGATGGGTGTAGATAAAAGGTGCACAACTTGGGTGTAGGATGATGGGGGACAAGAGCCTGTAGGTTAGAGGTTGAGGTCACTACGTTTTGTACCTTGGCCTGATGTTGGATGTGTACATGTGTAACTCGGTTTAATTGTTTCCCACGGAGTTGAGGCCCCATCTTAGGGATGGATCACAATTGAGAGTTTATGAACTACATTGTTTATGGTTGGGTGGAACGTGGAAGGCCTGCAGCCGTTCGACCTTCTTTATTAGATAAGCACACCTGTGTAATTTTTTTACTTATGTGATATTTTTTGTATACCCTCATCTAGGGTTATGTGTTTAAATGTTTCCATTGTGCATGGAATTTATTTATTGTGTAATATTTATGGTTTATGGTTGAATGGTGCATTAATTATGCATTTAGTTATGCATTTCATTACATGGAAAACAAATCCAAAGGTCAATTTCTCGGGTACAAGTATAGGTTGTGGTATTGTTAGAATAATTGATTATAATGGGAAGACGATATAAATGTTGTTCACAAGGGCCATTGGGTATAGTTATACCCAACTGGAAATTGACTTTGGTCTAGTCGCGGGCTGGTGTTGCTACAGAGAATTCAACAATGAACCAAGGTCTAATAAATGATATTGATAATTATGAGATTCTGTAGAAATTGATGAGCCTCATAAATGTGGAGATGCATATGGATGATGGTAACATGCTCAAGCAATTTCAGCAAATTCCAGTGCACGGTTACTAAGAAATTGGCCTTCATCACCTTTAGCCATTTTTGCATTTTCTCAATATCCATGCATCCATTTAAAAAACTGTTTCATGGGGAGATGCATATGGATGCTGGTAACATGCCCAAGCAATTTCAGAAAATTCTAGTGCACAGTTTCCATGAAATTGACCTCCATCACCTTCATCCATTTTTAGTTTTTCTCAAGATCTGTGCATCCATTGACCAAAATTTTTCTATGGGGAGGAGCATAATGATGATGGAAACATGCTCATAAAGTTTCAGGTCAATCTAGTCTACCGTTTGGGAGATATGGACAAGACAAGAGCTCCTATAGGAATTCGTGTAGCAGCTGATGCCATATAAGTCTAGCACCAGCAGCAAGGGATAGCACATGCAACTCAACTCCAGCAAAAGAAGAACTTGCAACAACACACAACAACAAATCATCAACCAGAGACAACATGCATGAAGGGAAATAAAGGTATGTAGCAGAGAAAGCCACAACACCTCACAACAAATACATTCGGATCACATGTAAGTAACTAAGTCACTCCTCTATTTGTATCTGTGTAATTAGAAGTCTTGCAAAAGCAACGACATGGTTGAGGTTGAACGAGGGAAAGGTGGCCAATTAACTTGGCCACCTTCATCTAGTTGACTCCACTTATTCGAGATGTCACCCACACGTGCGCACAATCAACTCCAACACAAGATGCCAAGGACATGTAGTGGAGGAAGTGTGAACTCCGATGCAATAATGAGGGATGATTACGAGGAAGGGGCATGGTGACCAAGAAGGTGGGGGCCAATGTTCTGAATATGGCTAATGTATACCTTGCCAGCTCAACACTCATCACCAAAAATATCCGTAAAGGGTAATAAGTACTCCTCCCTGAACATTCTCACCACCTTTTCTTCGTCCTCTCCTCGTAACGCCACTTCTACAATCCTCTCATGCCCCCATAGCCTTGTAACCATCATTCTCCATTGATCTCTCCCATATTTCTTCTCTCGGTGTTTTCTACAGGAGCACTTACAGGTTCTACAAGAGCACCTACAAGAATTCTACAGGAGGGACAACAATCTTCTACAGGAGGGCCAATGAGTTGTTTTGAAGGGACAAAACATGGGTTTTAGCACAATTCTCAGGATGAGGAGGTAGGTTTCATGCATACCCCCATTGAATATCAAAATATGCAAGCAGTGGTTTAAATTCAAGGGTGAAATCAAGCCTTTAAGTGGAGAAAATACATAATTTTTTTTTGCTTATTTCTTAAAAAAAACACAGTCTCTTTGTTTCTATGTTTTTCTTCAAAAATTGTTGTCCCTATCTCCACATTTGGTTTTCCAAAGAAGCATAAACAAAATGATAGGAGGTTTTATGGGGAAGGAGCCCACCAACTCCTCCAGGCTCCATGCACATCCCCAAGTAGTGGACATATTCACAAGAGCAAATTAGATGAACATTTTTTAGAAATTTCAAGGGTTTGATGATGAAATTGCTTAAGAATTTTCCCACTCTTTGGTTCCTCACACTAGAGCACATGCCATTGTCACCTTTAGAGGTATTTACATAGAGATAACCTCTAAATTTATCAGTAGGGTCACTAACCTTCCTCTTGGGTTGCCTTGGAGTAAGGATGAGAAACCAATTGGCCAGGCTGCTAAGAACATTTTTTTCCAAAACAATGAAACCCCTGTAAAGGATAAAAATGGAATTAGAAGGTCTAGCATACCATATCCTTGGGATGAGGTTAGCTACCAAATAATAAAATATATTTCCTGTGAGGGGAGATACAACATTGTCTATGGTTACCACTTTAGAATCCTTCTTGATTTAAGGTATGGCATGGACACTCCAGCCCCTTAGAAGCTCAACATCCCTTACTTCCTCCTGCAGTCTCTCATTGACTCCAACACTAAAGTTCAAGCAGGGAATTCAGAGCAGCTAGCTCACCATGGGTTAATCAAAATTTTAGTGGAAGAATCCCTCCATACATTTACACTCCATATAGCATGGGATATCTTCTGAAACATGACAGCTGAGGATGACATAAAGACCCTAACCTATGATATCAGTCCTAATGGCAGTGAGGAGGAAGAGCAGCAAGGGGGAGAAGTTGAAGCAATTAGTGACCTAGAAGAACAAGAAAGGAAGGAGGAAGAAACTAAGATAGAGGAGGAGAAAGCTGAAGAAACAGAGCAGGAAGAAACAAAGACAGAAGGAGGAGAGAAATAGGTAGAAAAGATAGAACAAGGAGAAGTGTTCCTTGAGACTCTAGAAAGAGAGGCAGCAGCTACTCTCACTACCCTCAGTACACCAATCAAGCCAAAACAAAAGAGGAAAAGGTAGGCCTCCATGTATTTCAGGGCTGGGAAAAGCACAAGAATCAAAACAGGGAAACCCCAACCTTCTTCAAAAGTGCCAATTATAATTGAAGATTCACCCTCTGCCCAAGGAAAGGAATCCCCTTCTAAGGCACTTATCACATATGAAAGGGGGACTCCTAGATCTCCCACATGGAAAGAAAAGGTAGAACTATAGGACCCAAAAATAGTACTATAGGAGGCACAAACATTTCTATAGGAGACACTGTCAAAACTAAAAGAGACCCAAAAGCTTGAGAAAATGATAGAAGGACAACCACAGGTGAAGGAGGAAGCACAAGAAATATAAGAAACTGATCTCCAACCTAGTCTTGCCTCCTATTACAATTTACTTGAGGGAGGAAGGATAACCCCACAGAAATTTGCAATTCCCCTATTTTTCGAATTGGAGAAAGAAAGAGTGAGAACACATAGGTGGATGCATATAGCCAAATCCAAAGGATTTAAGGATGTTTTCCATATGGAAAACAAACTCAAGGAAATGGGTAGAGAGTTGAGTGCTCTCAGAGACAGGGAAGCAATTACAAGAAGCCATCTTGAAACTGAAAATGAATTGCTAAGGAGGCAGCTGCAAGAGAAAGAGACTCAACTGGCATGCATGGCCAGCTTATCCATGGAGGCATTGGAATGCAGAACACCAACCAAATCCTATGGCCTCTATCTCAAGGACCAATGGTTACAATTCCATATAAAGACTTTGACAAAAAGGGGTGTAATGCCTTTCCAAGATTACAGGCAGTTTATGGATCTGTGTGACCAAAGCACCTCAGAGGATAAAGCAAAGATGGCAGAATTACCTACATAACATGGCCCTCACAAACATGAATGTGTGGGACCCCAACGCTAAGCTAGGGGACCTGCAATTAACGGCCATGGCCTCTTGGATGAACCATGAAGAATTGAGGGCAGCATAAATAAAAAGATTGATGATAAAGGAGCAGAATGAGCCACTAATGATAAGAGTTGAGGCATCAAATCCTATGGCACTTATCAGCACACACAACCTGCTTGCTAATGACCCTTAGATTGCCCATAGATATCTCACCAATCAGTCACAAGCCATTGCACACTTTGAGGATATCCAAAGGCTAGTCGGGGATGATTGTGTGCATGCATGCATGAGGAGATGGAACACTTTGCCACACAGTTTGCAGATCAGGTAATATCATTCCCCCATGAGGCTAAAGGAGGCATTGAGAAGGGTGCCAATGTATAAGCACTCCATGCAGAGGCTGAAGGCCAATTGGATTAGCCTCTAAAGGAGTCCTCGACTATTGTTAGGCATGCTAGAAGGCAAAATGGAAGAAGAAGAGGAAGAGTAGTGGAAGGAGATAGTCAAGAAGGCAAGATTCTATGGCAAAGAAGAGCAGGCAACATTAGAAGCCTGCGATGCTAGGGAGGCCACCGGGGCCATAAAAGATGACGAGATTGACTAAGTTGCTCAGAGGATGAGCAACATTTTCAGTAGGGGGGTGATGATGAGCCTCATAAATGGGTAATTATATGGGCTCATTTTACCTCCTAACCTAGTCAAATCAACCATTCTCTTAGCTTATTGTATGATTTTCTAATTATATTTATGCTTATAGAGTGAGTTGAGCTTGTTATTGTGCCATGTGGTCTAACATGTATTTAATGCAGATTATTGATGAGTTTCGAGGTCAGAGTCAAGGATCCAGTGGACAAATGGAAGAAATAACTCGAAGTGGACAAAGGAGAAGACTTATAGGAGTGAATCCCCCTCATTTATTACTCCTCACTTTGAATTCCCCTTCATTCAGCTTGGAGTAAAAGCAACCGAATCATGCACTAGAAGGCAGCCGAGCAAGTGGAGGATGACTGATGATTATCTTGAGTTTTGGAAGCCAAGTCTCCCTGATTTTAAGGAAGCTGTTTGTAGCTTCATTTGTATAAGTAGAGGGGCCTATGGCATCACTAGGGTCAGATTTTTGTTGGATTTTTTCTTATGTAAACTCTGCTCAACTTCGAGCTTATTCTTTGTGACAGTTTCATGTAATCTTGCTATTGTTTTGGAAATAAAGATGGAATCTTTTTTGAGTTAGCACTGAGTTACCTCAAAGGGCTGAAGCTCTTGGGTTAGGGCCCAACCCAAGAAACCAAGCTCCTCTTTACTGTATCTATATGCTTTGTTTCAGTTAGTAGATTAGTTTGTTGTTAGAAGTATTTCTTTTATGGTTAAGAATAGGTTGCTTTTGATGATTCAATAGTTTGCTTCCATTTGTGCTTTCTATAGCAGGTTAAACAGTGATCAGAAAATATTCAAAAGGCTGGCAACAGTGCCTTGGCCTCTCTTCCTCCCTTTGGGACCATGATTTGAGGCAAATACCCTCTTGCTGCCCAAAAAACATAGATTTTCCTCATTCATAGGACTTCTAGTGTTTACAGCTTTTTAGTGGGATAATAGTCCAGCTTTGCTTTTCTTTAGATCTTATTCATCATGCCCACTTCTTGATTTGCAATAGTCTTCTTTCATGATTTCCTTTCCCACAATATTTCACAACATTTCCTTTCATAGATCATAGTTTAGACTAGTTTGATGCAAAACTCTGTTTTCCTAGATGCACTCATTTCATTGCTTATTTGATCTTATTGGTTGATTGTCAGTCCCTTTGCAGCAGATCTCTTCTAGCAGCAGGCCAGCCTATCATCCATCCCATACTACATCTGATTCATGCCCTACAGGTCGCCCAAGTCTCACCTCAAATCTGCCCTAGTTTCCTGCATTTTTTCATAGAACTTCTTCCTTTCTTCTTGAGCAAACCCAATCATCTTTCTCTCTCTTGGTGATTCATGGTAGACCCTAGGTGCCCTAACACCTCATTCAAACTGTCATCCACCTTTTCCACCCACTCTTACACCCTCAAAATAGTGAAAACTGCTCTTGGCCTCCTCCTGTAGGCCTCTTGTAGAACATTGCTTTTCCTCATGTAGATTTCCTGTGTCCTCTTGTAGATTTTGCTGTAGGCTTCCTTTTGAAGGCTGAATGTGGGAAAAGCCTCCATAAGGCCACCTGAGACCTCCTGGGACCCATCCACAACATCCTACACCCTCTCAAGTCCCAAAACCGCCCTTTAATGGCACCTATTCGCTGCCACATTCACAAACAAATAAATTACATGCATGACAAATTCACATAAAAATCCAAAAAGATGTTTTTGCTCATTTAATTCCAAAAATAGTTTAGTTAGATTTTGTTCACTTCCTTGAGTAGGTAATGGCATTCTTTTCATGGTTTTTATAGTGCTTTCTGCAAAAGTAGGATTAGTTGGTTAATTAGGATTTACTTAGTTTTCTTTACATTTCAGTCTTTCTCCTTTCTGCAGTTAGAGTAGTATTTGTAGAGCAGTCTTTCTCTCCTTTCATCACATATAGAGGTTCTTTTGGAATCCATAGAAGTTGGCTTGAGATCCTAGTGATCTTACGCCGGTTGACCAAGTGACAACCTACAGTAAGAGCTAGTACTTGTGCATATAGCATCGTCGCTTCCAAGTTTGTTACGAACTACCGGGTTGATAAGAGTAAAGTAGGCAACCGAGGAGTTGCAGCATTATTGCTACAATACTGGTGCTCACCAAAAATTTTGAATATATTTGGTCATGGTTGTGAGTTGTGTTGCCCGACTGAGGCCATGGATGTTACAATGAAAATTCTTCTCAATATCCTACATCATAATCACATTAGGCACATAAAGCATGATAAATATCTTAATGTTCCTAAGAACACATTTAATCCAAGAAAATGTTTTTAAGTGCAAAAGGGAGGTCTGATACAACCTTTATGTTCCTAGGAAAGGTCAGAAGGGCCTTATGTTTTACCTAATTGGGAGGCCCGTCATATGTCCATGAGCATGCTTCCAAAATGCCTCCATACTAACACATCATCACTAATGTGTCCTATGTCATCCTATAAAGGGAAAGAGGGGTGACATAGAAACAATCTATCCAAGTGTTGGTGTGAAATAGCATTGTGAAATCCTTCCCATATCATCTCAAGGATAACAATAATCATATGGGCTCTGAAACAAGAAATTCCCATCAAACAATGTTAAGGCTAGTTTGAGGGCATCCTAGGTCAATCTAGGTAGATCATCAATATCACTAACACTAATCTTCATGAACTCAATTTTTTAGCACATGGGGGTGCCTTGGAGTGTCAAGTACCCTATGGAACCATCATATAACCCAAGTCTCTACTATGGGTAGGTAACACTCTATTATAAAGGTCTTATTTCCTCTCTAGTAAGTTGCTAAATGGAGTGACAATCCTCTCTCCAAAGGCATTTGCTATTGTGATGACACCTCTTGGCAAAACCTTACTAAAAATCAAGAAAAATAATCAATTATTAGGGAAACAAACCATAAATGCATCATAATGGACGATGCCTAATGTTAGGGGCATATAAATACTTCACAAAAATCTAATATTTAAATGCCTAACTAGATAAAGTCCTGAAAATATATTACCTCCTTATATTAGGGATGGTTAGGTGGATAATCCTATTCAGTGTTCCCACTCCCCAAGGGGAATTGATATGTCCCAAGTTATCTAATAAATTCATATGCTTGTGTGAAAATGGTGGATGTGGTGTAGGAAAGACTTCATGACAAGGTGCCATATCTAAGTGAATAACTAATGGAGGTCCAATATCCTAAGTGTATAGATGTAAGGAGGGAGAAATTATGAAGGCATGAGTTACCTCTTTCCTATGTAGGTTTTAACCCCATACAAAAATTACCTGCATACAAATTCTAAAACATAGAAAATAAACAATGCAAGAGAATAACACATAAAACACATAACACATATATTTTCCCTAGATCCCAAAATTGGGACTACCAGCTTGATTTTTCATTATATTCCTTTCAATGTTATAATACATATTTATACATGCCGAAGCATCCAATACCATGGACCGAAAA
>APFE030368598.1:1715-15849 GCA_000404065.3 Pinus taeda
ACATGGGTACATCAATATAATAAGTGGGTTGTACTAATAAAAATAAGGGGTTACACTAGTAGTATAGGGGCCTAACACTGGGAAAGCATGCATTGCACACAGGAAGGGAGATGACGTTGACTGCGCAAATAAGCGAGTATGAAATGAATCAGGTAATCCTAGATCTGGGTTCGGACACAAATGTACTACCAAAGAAAACATGGGAACGCATGGATAGACCCACATTGCAATGTTCCCCTATTCAGTTACGAATGGCGAACCAACAGAAGATTTTTCCCATGGGAAGATTGCAAGGAGTGACAGTAGATATTGAAGGCGCGAGCGCACAGGTAGATTTTGAAGTGATAGAGATTGTCAATGACAGCAATCCCTATCCCGCGCTACTAGGAATATACTAGGCTACTAGGAGTCATAAATCTGAAGAAGTGCAAAATGACCTTTGAGAAAAATTCACTTCGCGTAGTAGTACAAGTGGACCCAGCTGACGGACCGCGATACATTGAACCAGTGCGTGACAATGATAGTGATGATGATCTCGACTACATATATAAGATAATTGCACAAGGAGAGGATTGAGTGAATCTAACTACAGATGGAAGGATTTCGTGGGCGCACGAAATCTCCTGCACTTCAGATTCAGACGAAGAGATAGAGAGATGGCAGAATCGATTGCACGAAGTAACAACGTTGAACTACAACATGATGATCAGGTCATTGCATTGCATAAAAACAGAGGCAAGGGAGCTACTGACATATGACAGATTGTCAGCGGTGGATGAATTTCTGAGTAAATTCGAAAATGTAGTACCAGAGCAAGAGTAGTTCGATGTGCTCAAGTGGGCACTGCGCACAACACCCGCACGATGGTGGGGTACGCATCAAGGAAATTTTTAAGATTAGCGCGGATACAAAGGGATGATGCACCTACATTTTGGAAAACCCCAACTTTGAACGAAAGCCAATCAGCTGGAGCGGAACAACTTGCATGCCCACCTTTCCCGATGGGTACAGGCATATGTTGTATAGTCCGCACAAGTGCACATCCTAGATAATTGGAACAAACCACAGCAGTAGGAAGGGCGATGCACGTTACCAATTCTCCACGATGAAGCATTCGATTGAGTGCATGGAGTACTGAACAAGGTTTACCAGACAAAACGAACTGATTGGGACCTATGCATGCCAGCGGTTCAATGGGCCTATAGGATCATGTGCAAAAACCTGAATGCGAAAATGGTTCCAAAGGTGCAAAACAGAGTGGAACCCAAGATTTCTAAAGGGAATACCAAAAGGAATACACACGTAATAGCTCCCACAGTTATGACAGCGCATGAAGACCAGGATGAAGGAATCACACAGCTACGCGAGGACGACCATATAAGGATTCGGGAAGCCATTCAACGAGGGAACCTTAGACTTCACAAACTCAAAGAAGATCAGGTACGATTAAGGAAGAAAAGCATGTTGATGAACGCTGAGATCAAAAGACTGGAAAATAAGGTCACGGAAGCATGTCTCGTTGATAACCCAAGAATGATAAGGAAAGATTTAGAAGAGTGTCGCCAAGAATTTATGATTCTGTTACCATGGCTGAGACTGCACCTTACCAAACGCAGTAACAAGGGAATCGCACCATATAAGATAAAGCACGCGGCGCAGGGTGTCGCAAGGGCAATTGAGGAATGTCCATGGACTATATTAGAAGGTGAATTGAAGTCTCGCACAGGTGGTGTGACCACCTGACTAGCTTTACGAAGCACAATCTCAGCACTCCAGATAGTTGAAAGAGAGCGTGGGAGTCTAAATGAGTCTATTTGAGAATTGTGTGGTGAAGGAGGTGTGCGCAGAATCAGCATGGTACAAGGTTCACGCCCACGCACGAGGGGTTGCGCTGCCGCGTGGGTAGGTTGCGAAGTAACCATTGATGTCATTGTTCATGACGAGATGTCCAATTTAAGGCAAAAGGGAGTGGGCAGTGAGTAATTAAGACAAGAATTAAGAGCTAGATTTGGGACGATCTGCCGCCAAGGATGCATTAATCACTCAGAAATGGGGGGAATGGTAAAATTCAAATTCAAAAGACACTATAAAAGTCCCAAGGCTAGCCACGAGACAACACTTTTTTGGTTGAGATTTGAGGTATTACGAAGAGCACAGAGTGTTGAGTGCCAAGCGGTATTTGAGCCCCCAAGTTTGCGAGCAACCACAGACAGTTCGAACAAGATGACAACTACCAGGAGAGGTTTGGGTTTTGTAGAGAGTACCACCGAGGAAGTCATTCAAAGCCCTACGGTGCAGGTGGGGGATGCGTCAAAAATTCTAAAATCACCCAAAATGCTGAGGCCCAAGAAGGATGCATAGGCAGTGGGACCAATCCGCATGTCCACGAGAAATTTGTAGTTTGGTAAACTTTTCATGGAAGAAAAGGGCAAGGTTGTCAACTTGGAGATAGATGATGAGGAGGAGGACCTTTAGGATTTCACAGAGGAGATAGAGGCAGATGAAGAAACGGAAGAAGACATCCAGCCAGTGTGCGCTGTAGCAAAACTGCCTGAGTACGTTTCTCCGCGGAAAGGGAAAGCTAAAGTACCCAAGGATTTGGATGCCGCTAAAACTGCGCTCCAAACCCCGCTCCTCCTAAATGAAATTCTATTTGAGGTTTTGGTTCTGGGTCGCGTGCCCACAATGAAATTTGAAGACTGAGACATTGTAGACAGCGAAAATTTCCCCCATTTATAGATGGAGAACCTCATGAAACAGAGCAAGGAGGGGTCAGTTACAGTGCTAAAGCCGCAGAAATGGTTACACGGTGTGGAGAAGGCTAGGCTATTCCACCTCCTATGGATTTCACATTTTCACTGTGCACCGATCACGATCTTTTTCATCAGGCAGCTGCTTTTCCCTGGTGCGCGATGGGTACTTATGGCTAGAGGAGCCTATTCCCATCATGGCATAGCTTATTCACAGGATTTCCTGGCTTCCCTGTAAGGGAAGGGACCCCATGGAGATAGCTGGAAAACATGGAGATTTGGCGCTCGCAGAGGCAATGAAGAAAAAGTATAAATTGGAAAAGAAGAAGAGAGGCTACGTGATCAATAGCATTCAAGACAAAGGGGTGCGCGTAGCCACCCAACTATTGGTCGGGAAGGTGATGAGAAAATGCTGCGGAGACAAGGTACCAGCACCAGTCTTTGAACTGGCAGAACAATGCATGGAGGGGGTCCAATTCAACTGGGCCACCTTCCTCTGTGAAGAATTCCTAACCAACTGCAAGGAAGTTCAGGAGTAAGGCAATACCTTCCACTACGTGTGGTTGCTCTTGTCCATCTTACTGGTGACAGGGGAACTGCCTGAGGACAGTCAGTTCCCTCCTCTTGAACAGGACTTTCCAGAGGTTGCAAAATATGCATCACTCTTGGCTACGAAGAACGCCACACAAATCCACGAGACTAATATCTTCTGGGTGCTCATGGAGGCAAGCATCCGGATGTGGATTAACAGAAATCCACGCCTATCCCCCACAGTGTACAGTAGTCTACGAAGCTTTGTAGACTTCAAGGCGGATATGCACAATGTGTATATAAAGGCGCGTAAGGATCCACCACAGAACTGGACCAAGCTTCCTTTCATCACAATTGACGATGTCATCTTCTCCATGCTCGACTCATGACCTCCTGAGTGGTGTGCCCCGGATCTGGCATAAAAGGATAAAACAGTAGCATAAAAGCAGAAGGCTACAACCAAGTTGCGTGTCACAAAGTTGGCCCAGCAGAGACGCAACGAACAAGCGGCCATGGAGGTAAGGGCCACCTACGAAGCAGCAAAGGCAACTGCAGAATAAGTAAAGGCAACTGAAAAAGTAGCAGCAGCATAAGAAATAGGGGCCACCGCGACACAGGAGGAAGGAGGCCAGGATGTGTCTACAGGACAGGGACTAGATACAGCAGAAGGTGCAGACCCGAGCACAACATCCACTCAACTGAAACGGTTGCACGTCACGGAGCAGTCCCGTCCACGAAAGAAGGCCAAAGCTTCCAAATTGGACATCGAGCCCATTACATTGACAGAGGGTGACCTCTATAACATTGACAACACTGTTCGCGAGGTCACCTGGGAAGCGCTCCAGGAAGCTATGACGAAGCAATAAACTGTGTTGGGGGCCCTAAGGGCACAACTGTAGGGACTTCAGGCATGGGCCCCCCAGGAAGGAACAGTCACCGTCTACGGTGCCGCAGGTACATCAGCACAGGAGCAGTTGTTGCGCGTGCAAGAATGGCCAACACCATAGTGCTGCCGGAAGGAGCGCTAACAGCAGAAAGCGAGAAGGACTGAGCCGTGGTGGCCAGGATCAAGGGACTTGGCCTAAAATTGGCTGCCCTTCCACAGGATACATTATATCAGCTACAGGACAAAGCAGTAGCAAAAATCCGCGCTAGGGAAGGTCGTGCAGTGCAAAATCTCAACGAACAGAGAATCAATAGTGAGCAACTTAGTCTCCAGTGCGATCAAGTGCTTAGCAGCAACTGTAAAAAATGGTAGAGGAAGCATGTTGCCACGTTCCAGAGCTAGAAATAGCGACAGACCAACCAGTTGGAGTGTGAATCCACAAATTAGCCAGGGGATTCCGCGAGGCAAAGGAGGAAGCAACGAGGGCACAGGTGGACCTCAATCTTCAGATTATCGAACTGCGATTAAAGGCACAATCCTCTACGCCCCCGGAAGTTAGGGAATGGCACATTGGCGCTATTCAGAAAGGGCTGGAGGAAATAGGACAGGCAGTATAGAACTGCACTATTACGTTGGAAGAATCCTTCACGGTCCTCACTTCATTACAGGATGACCCCAACATATAGCACCTGGAAACGGAGGCACGAGAGCTTCAAGTATAGTATGACAGTGTGTGTGGAATGGCGCAGAAAGTGGTCCTAACCCAGTGGCTTGCAAAGCTATAGTAGACAAAGGCATTGAAGGAACAGGTGGATTAATGAGGCCTTGAAGGAATAGGTGGATTGATGAGGCCTTGAAGGAATAGGTGGATTGATGAGGGAGAAAGAGGCAGTCCTTAAAGTACGCGTCCAACCTTGGATTGATGAGGCCTTCCTCATCATTATAGACATCGAAGGAAAGCTCACACAGATGAAGGTGATGCATGCCTTAAGACAAGGAGTTGCCCCTAACAATGAGACCTTGGCCGAGAGAGTAGACCAGATCCAACAGACTGCAGATAAGTGCATTGTGAACCTCAGGGAAGCGAAGGAATGGTTGGAAGGGCTCCGTGCCAAGATCGCCGCACCAGCAAAGTGGCTTGAGACGAGTCACGATGATTGTGTTGGGGGCTTGTTGGGCATGCAATCCCCCCACAGTAGGTTTTGGGGCTCATACCCAAGTTTTGGTCAAAGATGGTGTAGAACTACGTGAATTGCGGGCGCAGAGTGTGAAGTGTACAATTGAGTCATAGGGTTGTCCACCCTAAGCATTATATTGTAAATTAGTGTAAAGTTGGCCTACCCATGGTCTGCGAACCATGGGATTGTATAAATAGAATGAGGCTATAAGTTGTAAAGGGGAGTCAATGGTAGAAAGAGGAGCAATGAAATAGTTTGAGCTTAGAGTAGAAGTCTAAGTGTCTTGGGTTGTAGTAGTAGGAAGAGGCTCTCAGCTAAGTGCGCAGAGGCCTAGAAGAGTCTTTAGTTGAGTACGCAGACCCCTGCAGCTGAGTACACAGGGTAGAGTCAAATCTGTAAGCGGGACATAAAGCTAATAAAGAGAAGTTTATCATAACTCTGTGTAATTGTTGTGCATTATCTTCTTTATGTTTACATTTGTTTATGTATTGTGCACACTGATATGATTGATGATTATGTTGTAATAACCATAATTCTCACACACAAGTTAAGTAATCGGTTAATAAGCAAGGAACTCAGGTATTATATGGGTTGTGCCCCGAGTAGGGCTGCACGGAAGCTGCACCACAGGTCGCAAAGGGATCACAAGTGCGCGCAGCGACAGGTCAGACCGCGGACCTCCAGAAGCCCATCAGACATCCCAAGGGTGTGGAAACCTGATTCTAGCACCCTCCCATACTACTTTGGGTGAGACCTCAGTGTGCACTCTGTGAACTATTGCTGAAAGGGCCAGTAGTACCAGGATTTACATGGCTAAATCACCTCTGAACTTGGGTCATGCCTCAATAAGCCAACAGTTTTCCTTGCAGTTATATAGATAGAATTCTTAGCTTTAAGCTTTGTTTATATGGAAATCATGATTGTGTTTCTTTTCTTCTAAGACTAATGAATTCATGCTTTTACATGCTCATTATGTTCTCTTAAACTCTCAGACCTATACTACACTGACAACACTTCAAATTCATCATAAAACACTGATATCTAGCTCATTTTTATACTTTTCACTGCATACTTGAAGCCTTAACCTAATTACCTGCTCTAATCCCTACTCCAGCACACCAAAAACCCTAAATTCACAAATACTCAAACAAGACTTGTATATCTAGCCTAAAACCTATTTCTTTCCAGTTATTCATTGACAAATCCTTAGAGAGATCCCTCTCTGGTTTAGTAGGGCTAGCTATTGAACTGAAAGTGGTTCAAGGTTACCTCTTTCGATCTCCTCCTCAGCCTTGGGACATTGTAGAGGATAACAGAATCCATTGGAGCAATACTCCCCACCATTAGTTGTTCTCAAACACTTGAGAAATTTATTAGTCTCCCTTTCAACAGCAACATGAAATTTCTAAAATATCTCAAACACCTCACCTTTACTTTTCATAGGGTAGGCCCAAACCTTCCTAGATGCATCATCTATGAATGTAACAAAATATGAAGCTCCTCTTAAAGACTTAATATTCAGCGACCCAAACACATCATAGTGTATTAATTCTAACAAATTTCTTTTCCTTTCATGACCACCTCTGATAAAAGAAATTAGTCTTTTCTTACCACAAATAGAATGTTCACAAAGATCAAGTTCATAGGATTTCAAACCTGGAAGTAGTTTTTTACCAACAAGAAATTTTAGCCCCTTTTCACTCATGTGGCCAAAGTGCTTATGCCATAACTCCACTGAGTTTTCTTCTTTTCAACAACAAGTGTATCTAATATCTATGTTGTTGCCTTCATTGCATACAATTTTCTTGTCTTGGATCCTTTAGCCAGCACCAATAACCCTTTAGTAATTTTCCAACCACCTTTCCAAAGGTTTTTGAGAAGCCTTCATCATCCAATCATCCCATAGATATCAAACTCATATGCATCTTTGGGACATGCCTAACTTGTTTCAGCAAGATACCTTGTCCATCTTTTGTCTTGATTTGGAGATATCCCTCTCCAACAATATTACAAAAATGATTATTTCGTAAATGTACTTTACCATGATCAACTTCTTCATATGTAACAAAATTATTTTTACATGGGGTCACATGGTGATATGCTCCAGAGTCAAGTACCCAATCAATATTACTACTAGAAACATATAAACATGCTTCTTGTACTGAAATAGTTAATAAAACATCACTTTCAGAAGCTACAACAATAGTCTCACCTTCCTTTGTGTTGCTATATTTTTTATTTGTGTTGATTGATTTTTGTTCCTTCCATTCCTTCTTCCAAAATCAACAATCCTTTCTCTTGTGTCCTACTCTTCCACACTGAAAACAAGTGAGTCTTTTCGTCCTTGATTTCGATCTACCTCTTGATTTTGAACGCCCTATCTACCACGTTCAATTTTCTTTCCACAATCAACTAAGACTAGAGCTTCTCCTCCCTAGCTTTCCGTAATTGATTTTCGACGCAACTCCTCATTCATTAAACTGTTGCTGGCATCATCAAACTTTAGGGTCCCTATAGGTGCTGAAGTGTTAATAGCTACTATCAAATTCTCCCAGCTATCTAGCATAGAGCATAATAATAAGATAGCTCTAATCTCGTCATCCAAAATAATTTTGACAGAGGCAAGCTGACTTGTTATTATATTAAACTCGTTCAAATGCTTCGACACTGAAGCACCTTCCTTCATCTTGAGATTGTACAACTTCTTTATCATTAAGACTTTGTTCCATGTCGTGTTCTTCTCATATAAATCATGCAAATTTTTCCACAACCCCTCTGTTGTCTTTTCTCTGGCGACATTAAAATATACATTCTTTGCCAAATAGTGACGAATTGTGGCATTGGTCTTTCTATCCATCTTATTAGATTTATTAGATTTTTATTAACACAATGAAAATATATGTACATTTCACTCCTTCATTCTTTCTCACCCATACATTTCTTTTTTTACTCAAACCCCTATATATACAAAATTTCATTATAATACCATGGGTTGTGAATATCATGGGCACTAACAACTTTGACTTGCTTTAGTCTCATGCCTAACCATTAAAGTAAAAGATCTTTCTATGCATATTAATATATAATTTAAAACCAAAAAAGAAGTTTATATTAAATAATTGATTTTTTCTTAGTTTTATAGCTTAGTCCAAGTAGTTTAAAGTTAGAATTGAAATTCTTTGATATTGTTGCTAATTTTTGTTATACATGTTTGACTCTCTTTTATTCCCTTGGGGTGAGGCCATGTAATTAGAGTCGGCAGTTTACCTGGTTTACCATCCACAACATATGGGGAAGTATTACATATATATATATATATATTATATATATATATATATATATATTATATATATATATATATAAATATATATATATATATATATATATTATATATATATATATATATATAAATTGAAATTCTTTGATATTGTTGCGAGTTGTTGTTATAAATGTTTGGACTATCTTTGATTTCCTTGGGTGAGGCCATGTAATTAAGAGCCGTGTGTTTTACCTGGTTTTACCATCCCAAACATGTGGGGAAGTAATATATATATCTAATATATATAATATTATATTATATAAAATATATATATATATATATAATTTTGTTTGCTAGGTAATGAGAGCTCTAAAGCCCACGGGGCTTTGGATTGACGGTGATTGGGTGCACTGTTAAGGCACTCCTTGCGATAGGTCACCGGTTCAAATCCCCCGTGGGTACCTAGGTTAGTCTAAACATATAAAAAAAAATGTGAGCTCTAAAATGTTGGTATGTCTAATGTGTGGTTTGAGTAGTTGTGACTCAGAGGCATCTAAGCCTTCTATTAAGGCACTTCGTGGTGTAAAGGTCACTGGTTCGAAACTTCGTGGGAAAAAATCCAGTCATGCTAAGGATTGTGGCCTAGGCCAAATGCGATCCTAGAACTTAAATACCTCTCTACTCCTTAAACTACAAGTTAATTGTGTCAATCATCTCAAAACTTATGCAAATAAAAATTAACAAATTATTAAAAAAAAATTAAATATACCTATCAAATTAATTTTATAATAAAATTTATTTTTTTTTAAATCACAATTAAAAAAATTACAAAGCAATTAAAAAAAAAAAACCATTAAATCATCTATTATTTTCAAAATATGATGAGATTTTGTATCTTTTGTTGACTTTTTATCTTTATATGGATATGGATAGACACGCATTAACTTCAAACTCTGTATTATAATAATTTTCCAAAGTCATGCGATAGAGTCAATGTATTATTTTAGTGAGTGCTTGACTTGAGAGGCATAGACCACCGTTTATGATTCATTTGAAGCCCCGGTCACAATGTATTATTTTAGTGAGTGCTTGACTTGAGAGGCATGGACCACCGTTTATGATTCATTTGAAGCCCCGGTCACACTAGGGATAAGAATAATTATTACATAAATTTTCCAAATGTAGTTGCATGTTTTGATAATATTTTTTAATTAAAATATTTTGATAACATTTTTTAATTAAAATTATAATGGTATTGTTTAAAAAATAATAATAATTTATTATTTTAATTTTTCCAATCTTTAATCTAGTTTTAGTATAATTCATTTTCTATTTTTAATGTTTTTATATGTATGGATTTCTTTTCAATATTATTATTATTATGTTTTAGTTAATAAAAAATGATTTTTTTAATATTTTTTTAGGATTTGTAAAGGCTATATTTTTAATGGCAATAAGGGAGGAGATATGATCATAGGGTTGAAGATGAGATATGATCATATGGTTGAAGATGATGAAATACTTGATAAATAAATACAAGGGTTTAGCTCAAATATTAGTTCATTTTAGTAGTTCTTCAGAAGTAATTCTGTCTTTATAGATTATTAATTAAAGACATATTGTCAATATCACATAATTTGATACAAAATAGGACCTTAAATTTGAACTAGCATTGGATTTTACTTATTTAGATAATAACATTTCCTCTAGAGAGTTGTTGGATGATGCTTAATGGTTCAATGATAGTGGATTCAAGACATAAGGGGGTAGGTGAATGCTAGTGGTAATTCAAATAAGCAAATTCTAAAGGGTTGTGATAGAGGTGTAAGCTCCAAATGTTTTACTTTTAGAATGGATATATCAATTTGAGATTTCATTTCCTTGTCACATAATTCAAATTTGTGTTTACTAGCTCCATAATGCACTCAGTTGCAAGCCTGGGTAGCTTCCTTAAACTTGGCTTAAAATTCCCTAACACAATATTGCAACTCCCTATGGATTTCATAGATCTTACCTTTGAGTCACAACATCAAATACACTAAGGCTTTATGTTGTTTTTAAAATCACTATGGGCCTCCAAATACCATGGTATCCAAATTTATAGACCAACAATACATTACGTAAAGGAATTCACAAACCGTGAGGAGGATGAAATGAGAATAACAAAGCCCATTGCCCATATATTCATCACCTTTAATTATGACAACTTGTATGCAGAGTGACAATGTCTCCATAACTTGCATCTAAACTCACATATTGAGAAAATCATAATAGATTAAAAGAAGGGGATTTTAATGAAGAATAAAAGGAGATGGACTGGCATCAATAAATTCTACCTTGAACATTCTAATGAATTCAATGACGGGTATGAGGGGGAATGAGAAACCCAATAAAAAGAGATGGGATTGCATTAATAAATTCCACCTCAAACATTTTAAAGGGTTTTGATGATGGGACATGAGGGGGAAACGAGTGACCCACCTCCACTTATTATGAAAGTTCATTAAGGGAAGAGCTTAAAGCCCCTCCTCTATTTGGCAAACAATTGACCTACTTGCTTTAACCTTCAAAACACTTGACCTCATGTTATGCAACAAAGAGATAAACTCCTTTTACCACTAATTGCTTCAAAAACATGTTTCCTTTAAGGCATAGAGCTCTAGCATTCAACAAGCCCTTTGTTAGAGTGTTGAGGGCTATCTTAATGTGGAAGATTGAGATTCCTTAGAAGCATTGAATAGAGGAGTTGTTTCTTTAGCTATTGATCTTAAAATCACTCGTGAGTGATCTCAGTTAATTAATTAATGAATGAAGGTATTACAGACTCATGTGTTGGTGAGTGTCTATGTTATCTTAGGCAATGGATCGATCAGATTGCAAAATACATAGACACTGGAAAATGGAAAACAATAAGAGAAACACAGTAAGCAACACAAGAACACAACAAATTAACAAGGAGTTCACCCAATCCTCCTAGGCTACGTCTCTGATCTAGCTTTCAGTGGTGGCCTTTTCTTATTGTGTCTTTAAAGCGGAGTTTTTACAATGAGGAGCTCAATTTGAGTCTCCTGAAACAAATGATGCTTAGCAGGGTGGTTCTTGGATTTCCCAAGCCACTAGAGTGCACAGACTCTTCCTTGCCAAGTCTCAACCTCAACTGGTCTTGAATGGGAAGAGTCCAATTTGGTACCCAGTTCCCAACAAATATACTCTCAGGGATTGCTCAAACCTCTCAAGCCTCCTGTTTGCTCGATGCTACCTTACTCTGCAGGTTAGCTCGGCTCTCTGTTTTCTGCTCCTTGCTTATTCTCTGTTCTGTCTCTTTGTCTCACTATCTCCTTCTTTCTTACAATGCTCGTTTCACTCTCTGTCTGTTCATGGCTTAAGCCAATTTTTCTCATGATTGTTCGTTTCCTCTTCCACCCCTTTGGATCGCCTGATGTTGTTCGCTTGGAGTTCCCTGCCTCTGCGTCATTGCCACTATGTAATGTCTCGCAAGGAAGTGGCCACTTGTCCTCTCACGAACTGCACCAGCTTTTCCTCAAATGGTTCGATATTTCGATTATGTTATGTAATGATTCATCCGCCAACTCAGTGGTCAAATCGGACTACAGACTTTTATACGCTGCAACCTAATTCTCCCTCCAGATCTGGTCATTCATCGGGCGCAATCTCTGTCGTCAAATCTGGAGCCCCCAGATCCTACGGTGTTCGCTCTTATCGCGCGATTGACTTGCTCGACCATTAGCCCGTGATGAGAGGCAATTTTCTCTCTCATCCGCTCAACACGCGTCGTGAAATGTGTGGAATCGCTCATTCTCCTGCCAAATCCACTTACTGCCCAACATGCCTCTGATATTCCATCGGTTTTTGGAGCGCGGGGCCTGCCTTTTGCTTTAGCGGTTTCCCTACGGTTTCCTAGCTTCCCATGCGACCGAATGATCGGGGCTTTTCCTTCTCGAGGGGTTTTTCCCAGCAATTGTGCATCAGAAATGGCCTCCGTTTCCCAATCCGAACTTCCTAACTACTAGTTTGGGCCTCTGCAGTCTCCATGTGCCTCAGTCAACACGCTTTGACCGAGGTCCTCATCGTTCCTTCCTGGCTACAAACTGCCACTGTCCAAAGGTCCTTCCTGATAGCTCTTTGTTCACAAGTTTTTGAAGTTTGCCTGATTTGATACAATCATAGCACTTTGATAATTTTCATGGATCCAATTCGGATCACGGCCTTCCCACTGAAAAAGCTTTTAGACCACCAAAAGTTTGTTTTCAAGCATCGATGAAGTGAGGGTACAATTGTCTCACTTGTCCAATCTCTATCCACCTTGCACTACGCAGCTTTGAACCCTTGAGCCCAACTCTGAGGTACTCAACATCTCCCTTACGCGTCATCCTCACCTTCATGTCCAGAACTGTGTCTTCTTGTAGTTCATTAAGATATTCAGGTAACAGGTCATCAATAGAAGGCAATTGACTCTGCTCTTCAAGATCTTTAATTAGTGAAGGTTCAAACAATCTCAAGCAATCTACATTTACGACTGAGTAGATGTGCATGTAAGCTGGTAGATCAAGGCAAAAAGCATTCTCACCAATCTTCTCAAGTATATTAAAGGGTCCATACCTGATAGGTTTTAGCTTTTTACCTTCACCTTGCATCTTGTCCTTGCTGATATACAACCAGATTTGGTCACCAACTTGGAAACTATGCTCCATCTGATGCTTGTCATGCCTTGCCTTGTATTTGGCTTGGCTCTTTTCCAGCTATTCCTGTACTTCCTGGTGGATCTCTTGGATCTGTTCAATGAACCTAGTTGCCCTGTCCACATCACTGTGTCCCTCAACTATGGTGTCTTTACCAAAGACAAAATCCAAAGGAGACCTTGGTGTGAAACCAAAACAGGTCTTAAAAGGAGATCTTTGTGTAGAAGAATGTTTTTCTCTGTTGTAAGCATGCTGCACATAACATAAATGTTCATCCCAAAGCTTAGGATGCTTGCTGCAGTATCCCCTGAGTAATTGGATCACTGTCCTGTTAACTACTTCTGTCTGGCCATCAGTTTGTGGATGAAAAGTTGTGCTTTTATTCAGTTTGGTGTCCATCAGTTCCCATAGACTTGACCAAAACTTCCCCACAAATCGGTTTTCTCGATCAGATACAATGGAAGTGGGTAATCCAAAACGAACCCATACATGTTGAAAAAACAGTTTTGTAGTTTGTTCAGCTATAATCTATTTATTACAAGGTATCAAGATACACATTTTGTTGAACCTATCCACAACAAAATACATATAATCATGACCTTTCCTAGATTTAGGTAGTCCTCCAACAAAATCCATGGAAACACTTTCCCAAGGGTGAGAAGGAACTGGTAATGGAGTGTACAAGCCTAGTTTTCTGTTGCTAGGCTTGCTTTTAGCACACATGGTACACCCTCTTACATATCTAGAAACTGTCTCATTCATTTTTGGCCAATAAAAAAATTTGCACTATGCAACTGTTTTACTTACCTCAAAGTGACCTGATATTAGAA
>APFE030368600.1:0-20436 GCA_000404065.3 Pinus taeda
TTTGAGAAATTTTCAATCAATTTCATCTTTAGAGATTTGAAAAGAAAGATTACAGAGGAAATCCCCAAATTTGGGAAATAGATTCATCAAGTTCTTTCTGTAGTTCTAGAATTTTTTTTATTAAGTGCTCTACAGTCATAACAAAATAAATAACTTCCTAACTCTCTGATCATATGATTAAAAGAGTGAATAGAGGTTGTGGGAAATGTGTGACACCATTTCTCAACATTCCCTTTAAACGTGTAAGAGAACAACCCATAGGCAACATCGTCCGAGGGGACTTCATTCCTTTCACAGAAGCCTGAGAAGGAAACTCTGTGTCTTAGCAAGGCTATTCGTCCTTCACCATTGTACTTGAGTCGTGACAAGTCATAGATGACATCCTTCGATGCTTCAAAATCATTTGCATGAGAAAAACAAGCTGAAGTTGAGATTGTAATATAAGTCATCAATTATGTGAAAAGATTCAAAACAAACTTTGAGGGCTCAGCTGTGCATCTCATCATCCTTCTAGCACCAGAAATGCTGAAGGTGTCAGACCTACTAACATGTCAAGGGATCTCCTTGGTAAGAAGTCTCAACTAGACCTCAGACCATTTGGAGTAGGAGTCCCAACAATGGGTAGTAAAGTAGTTCCTTGATTGTGGTAACACACAGAGGTAAGTATGATAACTTTTTCAGAAGCAATTGTATGACCTTGCAGCGAGTCAAGTGACATGCAGGGGGGGTTCTAACACATAAAGGGGAAACAGAAGTGTGTCTCTTAGAAGCCTATAATAGTACACATCTTGAGAGGAACACATGAGGGGAATGACTTCATAGAATGGAAGCGGAATATTCCACAATACAAAGTGACAGGTTAATACAACAACATGTCTTCAACAAGATTCATATAGTTGCATACAAAATAGTTCATACACAAATTCCTAAGTTAAATAACATGCATTGCTAAAGTAACTAGAATATTCAAACTAAAATAAGAACATATGCTTGAAAACGTGTCGGCTTAGTCATATTATTAAGTGAAATCTCCATCCATATGTACATCATTGAAAACCATTAACCCTAATAGTATAAAATTACAGTCAACACCGCATGCTACTCCAAAGAGATATACTCACTCTCCAATGTGGAGAAGTGAAGGCTGGTCACAATAATCTTGAAGCCTTCTCTAAGAAATGCCTAGCCAAAAGCTTGGCTCCCAAAAGTTGATACTACGAGTTATGAGGTTCTATATATAAAAAAGGGTGGAGTGACCCTTGACATTCCCCTTTGACTCTTTTACTACCCTCATGACTCGTCACATTACATAGTGACTATTCACATTCCACTAATGACACTTGGAATTTCACTTACAATATATTTATAAATAATAATAAAATTTCCACCTGTATGCATGTGGGACAAAATAGGCTTCAGTTAGCCTAACAAGACAAACACCATCACTTGGAAGCTTGGGGAAAGGCCAACTTGGCAACATCCTCTTGATGGTCTTCGGTGATGAACTAATAGCAAGATTGGTACTATCCTATTGTGTCCTTGTACTGTTTGGTGATGCATTTGTGGAAACAAACTCTTGCCTCCATGGATTCTCAATATATGGTTCTAGAACCTTTGTCTAACTCATCTTAGAGCATGCACAACATTGTCCTGAATGTGGCTAGCCCATGGATGTCCTTTTTGCATGTTTTCTGCACTCAACTGCAACTCATCACTGGTGGCATCTCCCATCAACTACTCCATGTACCTATCGACCTCCAGAAAGACTTGGTTCATATTCATGGCTTGAGTGAGGGATTTGATTGAAAAAATCCTTTGTATCCTCACTATGACATCCAAACTCTTGAAAAACCATGCATAAGAAGCCTCAAAGTTAGTGATGAGCGAAGTGAGCTGCTCATAATTTCGGATCAACCTCTGAATTTGTGCTTTGTCTAGCTCTACCTACAACTTCATCATCTTATGAAAGTAAACGAGGATCCCTTGTACCTCATTGTGCCTTCATGTACATGCGTAATAGTAGTCTGTATGTATTTGAGAGTTTGGAAAGTCTTCATGCACTTCTACTGAAAACCATATACATGGAAAATCACCTTGTGCACAATGGAAAATTTGTCATACAGTTTCCACATGGTGGTCCCAAGGGTCGATACTTCAAAGAGTATTACTTTTCTCATTTCTGCCAAGTGGATATTGTGGACTATTCTATCCTCTACCTGGTGTCTTGCAAGTCCTTTGCCATCCAATCATTCTCTTCTAACAAGAACATGATAGTTGAACTTGTGGCTCTTGCACAAGACTTAGAAGCATCGGCCATGGTAGCTAGATTTATTTTGACATCTGACAAGATCACCCTTTCCTCTATATGTGTAGGTGATGCATGATCATCCGGGAGATGCTTTCTTCCTACATTTAAAATCCTTTGTTGTGAGTCATCAAATGATATATTATACAGATCCATCGTCGGATCATCATCAAGGAAAACAACCTCCCCTTATTCACTTGCGAGTGGTTCTAATTTTGGAGGTGGTAGAGACTGAGGTGTGACCTCCAATTTTCTCGGCATGACGTTAGTATCTTTGTCCTGTGGCTCTTGTTCCAAATCCATGTATATTTCTTCAACCATCTACTCAATCTACTTAGCAAGTTCCCAAACTTGCACCTGCATACCCTCTTCCTCATCTATTGGCTACTCTGACTCTTCAACCTATGTAGGTGCAGTTTTCTCTAACATTGCACCTTTCCTTTCTTTTTGTTCCTATTTCTACTACTCTTCCCTTTCTGTCCTTCTTATATCCTACTCTTCCTTCAACTTCTTGTCTGTTTCCTGCAACTTTCTCTCGGCATCCTCCAACCTTTTCTTTTACTTTTTCCTCCTTCCTACTCTCCTTTTGCATGGTTTCCTCTTTGCCTCTATTTCCAAAGCTACTTTATCAACAAGAGGATATTCTATGAACTTATCGTTTTTCTTAGCCTTTAGGTGCTTAGAAATCTTCCTCTTGCTTTTGTCCTGTGCTCTTTTGCTGCTCACTGCTGCTATTTTTGCTTCTTCCTATGGTGTTGATGCCCACAGAGATGCTTACCATTCTATAGCCATGCAGACTGGTTCATTTATCCTAGAGCAGTTGTAGTGATACCTCCAAGGGTTTTCCTATGGCAAATGACATGCCCCATGGATCCATGGATAATACACCTTCAAATAGTATTTCTTGTATATGTAGTGGGGACCATATGGATTGAAATCCTTGGTGTCGAAACCAAACTTGTTCAAGTCCTCGACCTCGACATCCGCATCCTTCAAGCTGTGGATCTCATACAATCCAATCTGCAAAGGAATAGAAGGCCATGGTGCCTTCTTCCTCCTATGCCTTCCTACTGATAACCCTATGGAGATGTGATACGCAACATCTTGCATGACCATCTTATTAGTGGAAATCCTTGGTAGCACATGTTGAGGCTTCTTGGTGAGGCATACCAATCTGCGATGTTATGCAATGTCTACATCGCTTGTTGGGACATGCAAGGTGGATCCAATTAAAAGGCCATCTTTTAAACAGAGGTGATGAAGTGGTTGGATAGCCTCACCATGACTCCTCAATAGCTGCACCCAGATAGAAAATTACAATAAATGTTCACAGAAACATATGATGGTGTCCATGTCCAACCCATGCCAGGAAACTATTGTTGGGCACAGATTGTGCCAACTAGGTATGCAGACATATAGAATCTCTCTTTATCTTCCTTAGGTAGGTTTCACGCATTCGTTACATGAACTTTTAGTTGAAGAGACAACTTATACATCTGGTTGAATGGCCTTCCTTCATTTGCTAACTGATCCAACACAACCACCTAATTCGGCGAAAAGGTCTTCGTGCTCTCTTTACCATAAAAGCAACATTAAAAGATGATCAAGAGTTGGTACGCCTTGCTTAATGACTTACTCTTATAGACCTGATTGGGTGTCAACCTAAGCTTCGATGAATATTTTACCCAATGCTTCATGATGTCTCTTGTGAACACATTTTTGTTGGGAGTATAGAAGAGTGCATTTTAGACTCTCCAAAATGTATTCAAAATATCATCCACTTTCACCTTTATCTCCACCATTTCACTCACATGTCACAACTCTATGACCACACAACCTTTCATTAACCTCCATTTTCATAATTATATGGGTTCCATTTGTGTTTTCCAAAAGTTAATAATTTCTATTATTATAAGTGAATTAAATGGTTAAAACTTAGAAAAATGACATATACTAGGTAATACTTAAAAGTGGTTTGAGTTTCATGACATGTGAGGTCATTTGGAAGCTTGCAAGGCACCTTTATGTGGCCTCCAATGCTGAAATTCGAATTCCCTTCAAGAAATGGAAGAAGATTTGGATAAAGGTCAAAGAGGATATGTGTCTTATCATTACCTATTGGAGTTGTAACTCTATGAGATTTTCTAGGGATCTAGGGAGAGAATAATGGACCTCCATTAATGAGGTAGCTTCTTATGTTTTTGTATAAATAGGAGAGCCTTCTCCTTTCAAAGGAATGTGTAAATTTGGGGAAATGCTCATGTTTTGAATATAGAATTTAGATTTGGCACCATGCTCATGAGTGATGTTCACTTTGATTTGGTTATGCTTGCATTTGGAGCCTCTGAACTTTCCATCTCTCATGCTTTTGGATTGGCTACCTAGAATGTGTGAGATTTATTGTTTTTCATAGATTAAGATTTATTGCTTTCATAGATTAAGATTTATTTATTTCATATATTTTCATGTGTGAGAGTTTAAGAGTGATTGTTTATATTTCCTTTCTACCTAGAGGATAAGAGTTATTGTTTTTATTTGCTTTCTACCTAGAAGTTAAGAGCAATTGTTTTTATTTTCTTTCATATATTTTCATGTGTGATAAGTTAGGAGTGATTGTTTTTATTTGTTTTCTACCTAGAGGTTAAGAGCGATTGTTTTTATTTTCTTTCTACCTACAAGTTAAGAGAAATTGTTTTTATTTTCTTTCACATCTTTTCCTATGTGAGAGGTTAAGAATTTGTTTTTTTCTTTCGTTTCATGTAATTTCAATTCCACGCATTGTACTATAATTTCTTTTGAATTGATTGTTGAATTAGAATAGCTGAATTTGTTTTGTTGTTATTTTGTTTCTTAGTTAGATTGTTCTAGATTTAAAGTTAATATCTAGCATATACAGTGCGTGGATGCTTCAGAAGTTTTACAAAACCCCCAGGTTGACAATTAAATGATAGGTAATTAATTTGCCTCAACATGCATCAATGTTGTTCACCGGCTATGGTAAGTGATACATCTAATGATAGTTTTTCGTCTTGAAGGTAGAAAGAAATGTTCCACTGGCACTGCTCAATGTCATCTTCTTGGGATTGGTATGTGAGGAAATCCAATGAATAATGTTTGCACATGGGAAGGCGGGGTATCTACATGCAACCTCATACAAGCTTGACTTCTGTATGTTGACATTGACCTGTCGATCTTCCCGATATTTCTTGAAACTGCCTCCAAATATGTCCTTAATTTCTTGCCATGTAATCTTCATGTCCTTCTCTATGAACTGTTGTTTGTTTGCATAGCTTAGGAGGTTCATTGACACCTGTTTAGTTACATTTCTAGTGTCACTCTCTACAATATCCTTTGATGGAGATCTCTTGGAAGCCATGTTACATGTACTGCTAAGAAGTTGCTCAACAACTATTATACGTGGAGACAAAGAGGACACTCATGGCATGCAAATGTTAACTTGTAATTGAAAATAACTTGAAGGACTGACCATGCAACAAATTGGGCAAGTGTTGGGTAAGATTGCACAATTCATTGTTTCATAGGTGAGGGGGTGTTAGCTAGATCTACACATTGTGGAGTCCCAACTACCAGTGAGAGGTGATGATGAATGGAACTAAAAAATGTGGAGTCTAGTGTGGGTTGCTGATTATTGGAACTATGCAATGCAGAATATAGTCTCGCTTTGATGTTGGTTGGGACTGTGCATTGCGCAATCCAAGTGGAAAAGACTCTGGTACAGACTCCTGGAACTGCACAATGCACAGTTATAGCGAGTCACCAATAGCATCTGCACAAGTTCTGGAATCAAGGCAGAGCCTTGAGATCTAGAAATTTGCAATGCATGCTCGAAAGAGCTACATATAGGCTAAGGCAACCTAGATCTCCCCAAGGGGAACAATAAAATGAGAATATATGAATGTGTAAGTGATGGTGGGTGTAGATCTGAGTGAATGGTGATGCATGCAATAAAATAAATGCAGGAATTAGTCAAACAAAAGAAACTGAAGCTTATGGAGAGAGTCGTCGTAATGACAGTCGTTAATGCGAAATTGGGTTATGCATGTGACGCTTATGAAAGGGAATGAAAAAATCAAAATAATGCTTCTAAAAGCTAAAAAAAATAAAAAATCCATAAGTCTTTTAATAAAATGGGTTAAAAAACACTCTCACAAGCAAAGAGAACAAAAGCGAGAAAAAAAGATGCAAAAGACAAGAAAAGTGGGACTTAACTGGAAATGTTGTGACGATTGTGTTGAAGGTTCCTAGATGCCTTGGAAATTCCATACCTCCAAGATGAAATATGCAAATGAGCTCTAGAGGTGTCCATTAAATTGATTTGATTGATTTGGGGTTTGTGACACGAAGGCCAAGAATCTAGGAAAAAGCGACAACTGGCATTGGTTTCTAAGATTAACTCAAGTGTAACTCTCACTACTATAAATATATCCCTATTTTTTAGGGATTATTTTTCACTTTATTTTTTATTTTTTATTTTTTCGATAAAGGCTACCATGTATGTAATGAGAAATTCCACAGTGCTGGGGAGAACTAGGCAACTTACCGACAAATGCATCGGATAACAGTTAAAGGAATATTCTTACACAATCCCGAGGTTGAGTGGCTCTGGTTGGCTCTCATGCTCTGTGTAATTTCCTAAGTAAAGACAAGCATCCATCTAGGTCTGTGTAATTCTGCAGCTGAAGCTCACTGCTAGGTTGAACTACACATTTCCTGAGAGCAAGGCTAGTTTCCCTCTAGGATTGCACAAATCAACAGGACAATACTAGAATTGGATGCAACTAAGTCAAAGGAGGTCAAGGTTGTGGTTAGATACCCAAGAAAGTATGCAAACACAATATGTAAAGCGAAATATAAAAATCAAATGAAAGCATAAGTACCTGGAGAGTGTGATGCAAGCTGCTGAGAGTTTAGTAGGGAAGCTCCAAAATGAAGTGAAGGAAAAAAATTGTAGGGTGGTTGTAGCCACTACAACAGGTTCTAAAGTTTTTTTTCTAGATATATTCATTTCTTATGTGCAGCTAATGCTATCCAGTTCTTAAATCAATTTTTGAGAAAATTGTTTCCTCACTTACCTAATCAAATAAATAATCAATTTGAGGCAACAGATATCTCTTTTTAATGGTTAAATTATTCAACTGACGATAATCAATGCACATTCTGAAAGTTCCATCCTTCTTCTTAACAAACAGTATAGATACCCTCATGGTGAAACACTCGACTTGATATAACCCTTCTTCAGGAGTTCCTGTAACTTCATTTTCAATTCTAGCAGCTCTCGTGTGCTCATTTAGTACAGGGCTCTAGACATAAGAAGAACAACCAGTGCTAAGTCAATGGTAAAATCTATGTCCCTATGTGTGGGTAATCCAATAATTTCTTCCGGAAATACATCTAGAGATTCCTTAATGACCGATAGGGTATTTAAATTTCTTTTTTCTATTGGTTTATCACTGTTCTCCACCTGCACCATGTATAGTTAGCATCCATTTTATGGCACTTCTCTTTAGTTGCAAGGCTGAAATTTGCCAGATCGATACTAGTTTTGGCTCCCCCTTAATTAACCTGGTGCGCCCATTCTAATTAACACAACTAACCATTTTCTCTAGGAAATTTATAATAGGTTCTTTCTTTTCAAGCTAATCCATTCCTATAAACAAATCATAAGATCCTAAGTGGAGAATACTTAAATCAACTACTGTAGGATACCCATTTAAATTCAAAAGTTATTGTTTTACTTAACTAGTTACCTTTCTTTTGGTCTCAGTTTCCAGCTAGACCAACCACACATTTATGAACTTATCTAATTTCAATTTACACTTTTCCACAATTAGGGGGCTCATGTAACTTAAACTAGCCCCCAGATCAATTAAAAAAAACATAGTCTGATTTAGTATAGCACCTTGAATTTCAAGCATGGTAAATTGGCGCTCAACTTGTCTGTCCTCCAATGTTGTGCTAATTCTAGGAATAAAGAATAACATTCACGGTTGTTGCCTCATGGACATCCTGAATGTTTTGGGCAGACTGGAATTATGTGGGAAATCACTAAAAAATGTGGCTCACCTCATCCACAACATTTCCACGGTTCCTTTTCCTTTACATTGTTGTTTCTCTTATTTCTCGGTCCTATGGTTTTTGACCCATCATAAGGTTTTTTTCTTTTTATGCTCCCTCGCACCTTGGTGCTTTCTTTATTTTTCCATGATATACAACTTTCATGTGTAATATTAAATCACTGATAACATAATATAGCCTCCTCACCACTTCATCCACAATATTTAGATTATGAAACTCAATTCCTTGCTTATACAAAGTTGGAAAAAATTTAAGAACTGCTATGTTTTGTCCTTCTCCTCCTTAAGGCATGGCACATACTGCAACATGTTTGTAAGCTTAGCCACAAATTCATCCATGGTCAGCTATCCTAGCCTTAATTCATGAAATTATTTGGCCCAGTCATCGTAGTACCCCTCTGTAAGATGTTGTGACTTGAACTATTTTTGGAACTCCTCCCAAGAAACTATCTTTTCCTCTAGCAGTTGCACACTTTTCATCTCCTCCAACGAGAGGGTAGCTTTACCTTGCAGCTAGTAAATAGATAGGTGTGCCCTTAGATTATACTCATACTCGTACACCTATAAATACTTAACCATGTTCAGCAACAACGCCTATGCATCCTCCTCCCTTTCCCATCAAAGGTAGGGGGTTTGATCTTCCTAAACTCTCCTTGTAACTCCATTTTCCTCTTTCCTTTACGTAACTTGGGAGAACTATGAATTGACTATTCTCCACTTTCATATTTATCTTTAATCCTTTCGACCCTACGATTTCGTGGCTAGATTTTTGAATGCATTCTCTAATCACCTTTTCTTGCTCCTCACTATTAATAGCCTCTCATTACAACTTTGGGGCTATGTTAATTCCTATTACAGATTTCTTACAACGTCCATGAGCTAAGAAGGTAATGACGTGATACCTTCTTTGAGTTCCAAACATAAATTCTACCAACTAGCAATAGTTGGAGGAGAGTTATCCATTATTGTAGAACACTTTGCTTCAACTTAGCACCCTAAAAAACAAACCAACAAACATCAGTAAGTTACATTTACTACTACCCCTACTCATTCAACAACTATGGTGGTAAACAACTGTTGTAGTTGTTGCAACATAGCCCAAACTTTTGTGCATATCCAAAATTTTGGGTACCCCACCACTCACCCCAAGCTACTGAGGTTTCAATAAGGCCTTCAACCCATTACTCTCCATGTGACCTTGCCTGTCCAACCCCTTTAGTGCACCCACTCATGTTTCATACATTTCATCCGAACATCATGTTTTATCCCTGACATAGGCCTTAGGATCAAATTAGGGTTTCAAAGACTAATGGCTTCATTGATGTGTTAAGAGTGTAATGCCCCCTAATAATAATAAAAATAATAAATAATAAATAATACAATATAATATTAAAATAGAAGAAAATAAATGATAAACATTAAAAAAATTTATAATAATAGTAAATAAATAATAAAATAATGAATAAAATATGATAATAATAAATAAATAAAATAGTAAATAACAATACTAGAGTTCTAAATAAATATAAATATAAATAAACTATAAAAATAGTAAAAATAAGTTAAGTTATCAAAAAGTAAAAATGAATAAAATAAGAAAGAATTATATTAAGAGAATTATTAAACTAAGTTAAACTTAAAACTAAAAAATAAAAATGACATGTTGACACATGGAGTGTGTGCATGCGGTTCTCCTTCCAATGTTTGCTCTATTTAATAGATTGTGAGGAAGATGAGAGATCATTCCATGATTCTATCATCCACTCTTTTGGGAGAAAAATGGTGTAAGAAAAATAATTTTCTGACAGTAGTACATTGATTGAGGGCTTGGGGGTGACCATTCATAGCAGGATTTTGTGCAACTGACCCTACGGTTGGGTGTAGAGTCATCCGCAAAACTTTGTTGCTGTTAGCAGGATTTAAATAACATTCAACTCCGAAATCACAAGTAAAGAATATCATCACCACAAGTAAGTTGTCTCTGCTCATATTTCCGAAATTTTATGTTAAATAGTTGATAAACTGTATATTGATTATAAATTGTATAATTAATCTAATTAGTTGCATGTTTTAATTTCGGAATTGTTAGATATAATATCAGAGCAAGTTTTTACTTTGTATAACCTCTATATAAAAATTCAAAAAGCATATTTACTTAAATTTATCTATAATTTTATTTATATTGAAACTAAAATCAACCCAATTTTTGACAATTAGTTAAAAGTACTTAATTAACGTTCTCATAAATACTCTATGCATATTATTTTCTTATTTTTTTAGAATAAAAGCTTCTCGCTTTGAGTGCGAGTAGCAATTTCATTCATGGGAATGCCCCCATTATTTCATTTTGCTTAAAGAAAAGTGTTTAATGGTTATTTCCAAAACAAATTAGGAGAAATTAAAGATTCCCAAACAGAGAATATCTTGCAGGCTCTGTTAGAACATAATTGTTAGAACATGAGCCAAACGACCACGATGTCCAAATTATAATAATATTCTTTTATGGTATTACAAAATAATGTCACTTATTACATGTTATTTTATAAGTAATGTAAAGTGAAAGTTAAGAAAAGTGGGTAATGAAATTGGAAAAATGATTTTTTTTAATTAATTTTTTTTATATGATTATATATATAACATATTAATAAAGTGCGGTAGATTCTTTTATATAATATTGGTACGTTATTATCTATTAAACTCGAGAATATTGGTAATCATAGACGAATTATGGTATCCCTAAGGACTGTTTAACTATTTTTATTTTAATTAATTTTTTTCATTATTAATTAGATCTTTACTTCACTGACGAGAGAGCTAACAAGTATTTACTACAACTAATTTGACTTAGGTTTCCCTATTTGATTTGGGTTTAAGGTGAACAAAAGTTTAGGAAAAGTTTCATTTGGTTAGTGTAAAAATGTATCGTAGTTATATGTTTTTTCAATAAATTTAAGTTAAAAATTAATATAGAATAAATTTAAAATTAGGATAAGTACATTTATCTCGCGTTTCTTTTTGAATTAAATATTTTTTTTTGATAAATTAAGAATTTATTTAAAAAAAAATGAAGAATATTAAAAAAAAGACAAGAATAATCCATAGTTATTAAATAGTGATTTTTATACTATAAATTAATGAACTTTATTCAATTTAATGTTTGTTAATGATGGATGGATTTAATGTTTGTTAATGATAGATGGATGGTATATTTTTAATGTGGAAATTTTATTATATCAAAGTAATTAATTAAATTCCATTTTATTTATGTAGAAAAAAAATAAAACAAAATCAAAGATAAAATAAAATCTTAGATAAGAATATGATGATTTGTTTAAATATAGTAATTTATGAAAGGATATAAAAGTGGGATGTTTGGTATATAACTTGAAAATTATTTTGAATATTTATAATACGTGTATAAAATGATTTGGAAAGTTTGAATATATATAAATATATATATATATATATATATATATGTATATGTATATATAACCGATATGCTATATGGTGAAATTGTTATATGTTGTTGTTGTATACGTTTTTATTTAAATATTAAATAAGATTTACAGTTATTAAGTGATTTATAGAATTTCTCTATAGTAATTATAGGGAGATTAGTAAAATATTAGAAATTTAAAGTTTAATAGAATGAATATCATTAATAAATATTTGTTTCATTGTAATTGAAGGGTTTTTTGGTTTAATAAGGTGTGACAAGTAAATAATTCATGACTAATGATGAAATAATAAGATGAGTTAAAATGAGAAAAATATGCAGAGATGGTGTGATTCTTGGTACAACTAAGAGAAAATAAAGCTAATGAAAAGAATGCAATGAATGAAAATTCCATATGGATATCATTGATGAATTCAAGGTGATTCTGATCTTAAGTCGTAATTAATAATTATTTGGTTGACCTTGACCTAAGGATGTCAATTCTCAAGAAGAGGAGAAGGTAAAATAATAGATTGGTTGACTTGTAACAAATAATTTCCTTGATCTTTGATTACTCTATATCCATTAATGTTTAGTTTCTACATTTACTTAGTAATAACTAGCATAAGAAAGTTGTGTTTATATGGATAATTAATGCACTAAATAATGTAAATATTGTGCTATTCAATGGGTTTTATTTTATGATCTACATTATTAACAATGATAAGGAAAACTCAGGAGATGCAATTAAAAGTATGAAATAATTGATAAGAAAGAAGTAAGATCAACTTTTATTATGCTCTTTATTAGAAGTCAAATTTCATAAATAACGTAGGAAAATATTGAAATTTCCTTAGTAGATGTGTCATTGATGAGTTATGTAATTGGATAAGTTAAAGTATTGGGAGTGAAACAATGTTTTATAGAATGATGGTAAGGCTAGTAATAGCTTAATTAGAGGTTAAGGCTCTAGATGTTGAAATTTGCAAATAAACAAATTATATCAGAATTGTAGCATACAAATTGTGTGATGAGCTAGATAGGAGGGCACAACTTAGCTAAGGTAGATACTTTTATGGACTGTCTAGATCATGTCTTATTATTTAAATTTAAATTTTATTGACACCTATAAATTGTACACTATGATATCAGTTATGGTTTAGTTAATTGTTATGTCAAAATAAGGTCGTTGAATATAATGTTGGATGATGTTTGATGATATAATGGTATAAGGATAATGATGCACATGTGGTTCTCATTTATATAGTTGTTACATTAATGATGATTATGATATGCATAGGGATTATGATGTTATGTTGAGGTATATTGACATGTATTTCATTTATTATGTGATGATACGTCTTTGATGTCGTTATGTTGATGTTATAACCGATGAGGATATTATGATGTGAAACATGTGATAATTTCCTATAGATTTTATGATATGCATGCACATGTAGCTCTTTACTATCGACAATGTTGTGATTAACAATGGTGTTATGTTGTCATGATGACATGCAAGATTTGGGCATGTGGATTATTTTCTATGATGTTGTGATTATAACTAATGCATTGGATGCATGTTGAGATGTGGTGATTGACAGGAAATCCACAAATGGGTCGAGAGGGCAAGTTTATTTGATGATCTCATAGGAGCCCATACCTACGAGGGAGAATATGTAACACTATATGGTCTGGGGACATACTCAATCAGCACTACATATGCCAGTGGTTCCTTTGTCTTTTATATCTCTTGATATATAGCTCTTGAGGGGCTATGGGACCATCTTGAGGAGGCCAAGTGCCTGATATTGTAGGCTAGGTGCCTAGTATTGGATTGGGATGCCGAATTTTGGTGGAGGTGTAAGGACTTCGATGCCTGGAGTTGTGTGCCTTATTAGTTGTGGAGGGAGTGGGCCAACTTTGTGAGATGCCTAGAGTCATTGAGTACCGTACTGGATGCCTACCTTGGGGCAGATGAGGTCTGAGTCGGGTGTGAGCCTTGGGGCAAGCCTTGGACTAGGATACAGACTAGGAAGGCTTATGCGTGGTTTCGAAAGGGGGAAAAAGGACAGAGATTCCTTGATATTTCAGGAGTGTTGTGAAAACTTTCGATGCGTGTTCGTTATACTAGTTCAGTAGAGGGTGTAGAGAAAACATGAAGTAATAACTAACTAACTAAATAAAATGTTAAATAATTCAACTTAACTTCCACACGAAGTTCTTTAAAGATGGGGAGTATGTAATGTCCCCTAATAATCGTAAAAAAAAAAATAATAAATAATATAATATAAATTAAAATATAAGAAAATAAATTATAACAATAAAGAATATAATAATAGTAAATAAATAATAAATAACGAAGAAACTAATAATATAAATAATAAATAAGATAGTAAATAACAATACTAGAGTTCTAAACAGATATATAAAAAATAAACTATAAAAATAGTAAAATAAGTAAAGTTGTCAAAAACTAAAAAGGAATAAAATAAGAAGGAATTATATTAAGAGAATTACTAAATTAAGTTAAACTTAAAATAAAGAAATAAAAGTTGCATGTTGATACATGGAGTGTGTGCATGCGGCTCCCCTTCCAATGTTTTCTCTATTTAATAGACGATGAGGAAGATGAGAGATCATTCCATGATTCCATCATCCATTCTCTTGGGAGAGAAGTGTTGGAAGATAAATGATTCTCTGAGAGTAGTACGTTGATTGAGGGCTCGGAGGTGGCCAATTGTAACAAGATTTTACGCAACTGAGCCTACGGTTGGGTGGAGAGTCGTCTCCAAAACTTTGTTGCCGTTAGCAGGATTCAAATAAAGTTCAACTTCGAAATCACAAGTAAGTAATATCATCGCCACAAGTAAGTTGTCTCTGCTCTTATTTATGAAATTTTATGTTAAATAATTGACAAATTGTGTGTTGATTATAAAGCACATAAATAATCTAATTAGTTGCACGTTTTAATTTCAGAGTTGTTACAAAGAGTCTCTCATGATTTTTAAACTCATCTTCACATGATACACATCATGATCATTAGATGTCCTATATTTCAACAGGCATGCATTCAAGTTGGATTCCTTTACAATTGACAATGTTAGTGTCAGTCTTTCCAACCTTCCTCCAGTGATCAAATATGCTCTTACAAAGTGGTCTCAGAGTGTGAAGGTCAAATTTTGTCATTTCAAAGAGTCTTCAAGCAAAACTTGGTCACTAGGCATTATGTCTAGGGTTTTCTTTCACTCCTTCTAAAGTTGTCCAAATGTCATCATTCAACTTAGTCTATCATCATTCATAGGGTTTTCCTTATCATGTCAAGTTCCGTTAGGTCATTTTACACCTTGTTCATGCTTCAATTGCGCCTATGCAAGGTTCATTTCCCTCTCCTAGGGTTTTGAAGGCAATTTCTCTTGGATGGTCAAATCATCGGCAAAACTTGTATCCAGATGTTCATACACCTTCCCCTATCCTTCATGTACCTTATCAAACACTTCCCATCTCTGAGATCCCCCAAATTCCTCATTTTTTCACAAACCCTAGTTTCTTGCTACAACCTAACAATTTTCTAGGTTTGGCATGTGTTTTGCCCTTTTGGACCCCTTCCCCTCACTCGATCTCTGCAATGCCACTTTCCCGTGCTTCCTAACATCCCTCCCTACTTCCCAAAATTTATCCAAGAATTTAGAAGCCCCTTATCCCCTTCATTTCACTTCATTTCGACAAAATTCCTTGTTTCACACATCAGGACAAGTTTCACCCAAAAGATGTTTCAGAGAAATAAAAGATGCATTTTGGAAAACCGAGAGAGGTTTGTGTCCACAACATGCCCAAGAAGAAAAACCTCATTCACTTTTTACACAGGTGTCATGGTTTCAGAGAACTGTCAAAAATATCGTTGCCTCAGGAGAATGGAATGCACCTCTGAAGTGACCTTGGGAAAATCAAGTTTTCTCCTAGCTTGGTTGGCCAAATGACTTTCGTGATGAGTCAAATGATAACTATACACAAAGAGCTTTCCAATAAGCTATCATGAGCTCAATTGGGAGTTGAGGAAGGCATTCAAAACTTGACTGCAACAACACTCTGCCTTGAGGCAGCCTCATTTGGCACATTTTGACCAGTCTGGGGAGATTTGACATTTGACAGGGAAAATGAACTCCAAATTAAAAAATTCCAATTGTGTTGGAAAGTAGACTTAGAGAACGTTCCAACGCACTATCCTGCGCCCAATGGGGACACAGGGAAGGCTTCCAAAAGGCATCTGAAAATCGTGCTACGCGTAGGGCTCACCCACGCTACGCGTTGGGGTTCTGGCTCGCGTAGCGCGCCGCACGCCACCCTTATGTTGGGGAGGTCTATTTCAGTAAAGGTTTGCATTTTTGGATTTTTCACGACAAAATACACTTTATCACCCATGGACAAGAAGTTTCATGGAGATTTGACCCCCCAAAAGGTCAAAAAACAAGCAAAAAATGACCTTCTGCCACTTTTTGGACACATAGGAAGCAGTCTTGGGAGATTTCAATTTTGGAGGGCCAAATGGCCACCAAATTGAAACACTCCACTTGGAATGGAAAGTAGACGTCCCGACCTTTCCAACAACCCCACGTGTGCCTCATTTTGATGCCGGGAAGTACCCCAAAATTGGCCTGAAATGTGTGCTACACATAGAGAAATGGCGCGCTACGCGTTGGGGAAATTGGCCAGTTTTGCACTTTCAGCTCAGGATAACGCAACTTTCGACGAGTCTTGACTTTTCATGGGATTTTTCACCCTATTTTATGTAACTAATGTACTTTCATGATTGACATGGCTCTTTTTATCTATTCTAGAAGATTCATTCATAAAATGGCAAAAAATTAATGAATGAATTGGTTTCCAAGTTTATAGAGGCAAGTTGTTTTGATTGCCTAGTTTGTAGTGCTCAGTTTAGAATTGGTTGAAACAGCTCCTAGGAGGAGTAGCTCGACCCCTAGAGGTTAGGGAATGGTTTGGCTTGGTCTATATATGTAATTTTTCATTCAGTAGCAGAGGTTGGACACTTGGGATAGTTTGAGACTATATTGTACATATTTTACCAGCATTTTTGGCAAAGGAAGACTAGGGTTTTGCAGCACTACTTGGGATCCATGTGGCTTTATGTCTTGATGGTGTTTTTATCTCAGTATTTGTAATTTGTGTATGTGAATCATTATCTCTATTGAATCTTCTCTTATTAAGCAAATGAAGTGTTAAGGTAGAATCCATGAAATTGTAATGCTCTGCCTTTAAATTTGTTTAATATTCTATGTTTTCCTCAGTTTAAGGAGAATCCTTGAGACCCCTTGCTCTCCTTAGCCTCTCACCAGTCTGATCTATCCATCTGACCTGCTTTAAGGCATCAAAACAACTGCCTATCTTGCCCCAACTGGACCTGTGCAAAAATTGTGCATCATCCCCGCACCCAAATTTGCCTTTCCCTTGATTTCAACAAAATCATAAAAAATCAATCCTAAACTCTTTGTACTTAATACCTAGCCTAAAATCAGTCATCAATTCAGTCATCTCGAGCCTTATTGATTACTTTTTGTCGAGTTTGACCCAGAGAGAGCCCTCTCCTGTCCTTGTAGGGCTAGCTGCGAGGCTGAGCGTGGTTTGATGTGGCCTTAAGTCTTGCCTTATTTCAGCCTAAGGCGGATTTGAGCGCTAACATAGTGGCGACCATACTGGGGAGAACAAATGGTTTGCTTTTTTATGTCATTTGTTTTATAAGCTATAGACGAAGCCTGAAGTTATGCCAAGTAGCCTTCGAAACATTTTTTCTTTGCATCAGCAGAAGTAGATAAACGCTGCTTCAGTCAATCTCTGGTCTAGATTGTAAACATGACATTTAACTTGTTAATTACCCCAGTACATGTATCAAGTTCAGATCTGATGGTTGATGGTGGACACCGATCAGACACTTGAAAGGCTAAAATCATTCACCTGGTGACTCTAAATCATTTTCGAGATCAGATCTAATGACTCCACTGGAGGATGATCCCGACCAACAAAAACATGAAAGGACAACATGGACAGATCAGGTATTCAAGTTGGAATTTCATCCAAGACATTTTGTTCTTTGTCATAAATTATTTCTTCTCTTTTCCCAAGAATGTCAAGAAGGCTTTGCAAAGTATACTGTATTTGAGAAGAGATCCTCGGCCTGCAGTTGATTCTTTCCCTTTGAAGATTGTGAATACCAAAGATTTACATACCTTTGAGCTTGATCAAGATCCTTTTTCCGAATTTTGTAATGACCATCTTCAAATTGATGAATCTCAAGAGACCAAGATTGATTCTATACCTGCTGTACATATCCCTACACCTTGTAAAATTCCAGATCGGTATAAACCTCTTGTTTTACCTTCTGTTCTCCATGCTTTCCCCAAAAACTATGATCTATACTTGCCGAGGTTTGATGGTAAATGTAAGAATGTCAACGCTGAGCAACATGTGCAGAATTTTGTGTCTTTTCTAGACCTTTTTGAAGTTGATAGCGAAGATGTTAGTATAAGGCTTTTTGCTCTTTCTTTGCAAGCCAAAGTCAAGATTTGGTTCAAAACCTTGCCTGATGCAAGCATTTCAGATTTCCTGCAGTTCGTCAAAGTTTTTCTCGATAGGTGGATGATCGGGCAGAACCTTTTCTTGATTATAGAAGAGTATAACCAGCTGAAAAGATTGCCAGGGTAGACAGTACAACAGTTTTCAACCAGATTTCACTAAGTTTATTATTCGATCCCAATTGATATAAGGCCTCCTCCTAGATCTGCTCTCTTACACTATCCGGGTGCCCTTGATCCGGAAATGGAGTTTCAATTGAGAGAAAGAAATATTGCAACGCTTCATGAGATGGAAAACAGTGCAGTAAATGTAGAGGCGCATCTGCTGATTCGACAGGCAAGGTTGAAAGAAGAAGAGATGAAAAACATAGATCCGGTCGAATCAACATCTCTACAGGTGAAACTTGACATTTTGGTAAGTGCAGTTGAAAAGATGATGGACAAAATCAACGCAAAGAATGATTATGATGTTCTAGCTCATGGCTTGCTGATTGAAGAAGAAAACGTTACTGCTCCAAAACATTTTGTTTCTTATCCTAGTTGTCATAGATCTGATAATGATTGTTTTGTAGATCACCTTGGCAAAGAAAGAAATGTTGATATGACCTGCATGCTTGATGATATGTTTTATACCGATGATTTGCCTCAGTTTGATCAGTATGATGATGATTATGTTCTCCAAAAAGAAGCTACTATTGCAGACGAACAAGCAGCTAGTTTGTGGGAAGAAGAAGTTCACTTTCAGCAGCTCGAATACAGTGATCAACCAATGCATATCAACTATGACAATGATGAGGAAAGTGCATCAAAGTTTGAAGTAAGTGAAGGATCTTTGCCTTTTTTTTTTGATTCGTTTTAGTTCATCAGAGATAAATACCATGCAATTAGAAATCAAATCTCAACAAGTCTTGATTTGAATCATCTTGAGAGCAATGAAAATTTTGTTCAAGACTTCTCATATTCAGATTTGCAACCCCTGAAAGCCATTGATTGTCAAGTTGTAGCTGAAGACTTGGAAGTGCACACACATGATTTAATGATTCAAGGTGACTCCATACCATTCTATTTTGAATCATTTCAGTTTTTGAAGGGTAGATTGCATAGTAAATCTTCAAATGAACAACCTATAACAAATCAGCAATCTCTCAGTGTTAATATTGAGGATGAGATAGATAACAAAATTTTTGAGCAGCATGTAGCATCAGATTTGCAACCACCAAATGAAATTGAAGGGCAGATTACAAATGACACTGTGGAAGACGAAATACATGATCTGACGATGCAGGAAGATTCCATACCCTGTTGTTTCGAAGCATTTCAGTTTATAAGGCAGAATCTTCGTAAAATCTCTCAAGAAAAAGATGAACAACTAGAAGGATGTCATACATTTTCAATGAATACATTACAACAGTCTTTTCAAGTTTTTCATGATCCAATAATTGATGTTTTGGATGAGGTTTGCAGTCAAAGTCTTTCTCCATTGACTACGTGTGAGCATGAAACATGTGCTGACATGAACTTGATCCGGCAACCGGTTTCTTTATCATTTTTAGCAAAGGTCTCATCACAAGGCTCAGATCAAAGTTTGCATTCATGGTATGAGGAGAAGAGAAGTAATCCATTGGATGAGCTAAGTCCCAGTGTGCATGAACTTCAAGATCCTTATGCAGTGTTTTTGGAGGCAGATAGAGAATTCATATCATTCCACGGACCTATTTCCAAGTTGTCATGGGAGTTGCCTTTCAGTAGTTCTCTCTTGTTGGTCATAAGTGAGAACTTGCGGAGATTTCAAACAGCAGATGAGATACTTACTTGGTTGCATTGGTTGTTTCATTTCACTTGAACAGGTGATGAATGAAACTGTTAGAGTAGGTTGTGATGAATAAGCTCCACTTTGAGCATCATTTTCAGTTGGTCGATTGTGTTTAAGTATTAAGTCAGTTTTTAGTTGAGTCATGAGTCCTTTGTTAGTCCATTTTCAGTCTTGTTGTTAAGTTAGTTTGAGTCGGTTTT
>APFE030368604.1:0-10579 GCA_000404065.3 Pinus taeda
ATAATAAATCTGTGTTATTATTATTTTTGTCAAATATAAATTAAAATTTTAAAAATAAAATCTATGTAGTTTTATAAGCTAATAAGTATATTAAAAGAATTTTTTATTGAATATTTTAGTTCAAATTTTAAGAAATAAAATAGAGAATTCTTGACTTGCATAGATAACTTTGATTTAGACGATTAATGTAATTCAAATGTAAATGCAAGTATAACATATTATAGTTTTAAAGCTATGTTTACATAAACATTGAAATTAAGGCCTTGCTCTGCACAATGAGGACTTTACCAATCAGTAAAATTCAAATTGATGGAATTCTAAACCTTAACACTAATTTGAATTTAATATTTTTAGCGTAATTTAGCTATGCTTAAATTAAGCGGCAGGTACTTCTTCTAATGTAAAAAGTAATTAATAGAAAAAGTGTAAATTAATCTTGAATTAAAAAAATAAAAATTTAAACATGCACTGTAACAATTAATTTTTCACATTTATTGAAAATTTCAATTTCAAATTAAAATTGGCATGCATGTAAACATAAAATAATATATTTCCAAAACACTAATTAATGAAATGCTATGATAGTTTAAATATTATTATTCAATATTTATTTTAAAGCTAGATGTCCATGAGTCTTGGATAGTGCTTTGTTAAGGCTCTAGTTGATGTGAAGTCATCCGTTGTCACACCTCCCCAAGCTTGTGAAAATAGTAAATAAAAAAATATTAAATTACTTTACAATTTCACAAAGGTGACAGTACATTGTTTCAACTCTCGACCTATTCTCTTTTAACCATACAAGTCATTCCACTTCATCCGCATACGGATCTGTTTACACCGTATGGATCTGGGTGTTCATGGGTACGATGACAGAACATTTCCATTCTGCATTTATTGGTAACTCGCCGAGAGCGTGACAGCTAAGCTCTACCTTGAAATCCGCTACATACAAGCTCAGCTGGTAAACTCTTGGCGATGCAGCAGAATTAATATTTGCAGCAGTGGTACCTTGTTCTCGGGATCCCTGATCAAATCGACGAAGGGAACTCTCTCACTTCCATCGAACGGTTAGATTCACTCCGGGTGACCTTTCAATCTGGCACTCACGGTTCTTGCTCTCATTCGATGCAATAGGGTTCGGGCTTCCAGAGGGTTCCTCCGGTTCATAGGTTGCAGACCAGAGGTTCGTCTTGTTCCATCTTACAGGGGCGAGCCTAACGCCTTCCACCTTACAGATCTCAGGAGCCTTTTCTAGCAGGTCAGGTATTTCCTACCTAGTTCACCTGCTACACATCATTCGACATGTTGTTTTCTTTTTTAAAAAGGGGACTCTAAAATCTTTTTCTTCTTGTGACAAGCTGAGCAGCACCTTGAATATCAAGCGCCGAAGGCTATGAAGGTGGAACAACTTCTGCCCAGGCATGGCGCTAGATTTATCCCGGTATGCCACACCTCGAACCCTTTCTTGGTACCAGGGTTGTGATAGTTAATGGGTTTGCCGATTTCAACAGCTTCAAGCTTGTTTTCCCTTTTGCCAGGTTGATTGTTGGTTTCCTTCTGGAAGGGGTTTCGACCAAGTTCCCTTTTCTGTGATGGGGTGCTTCCACAAATTGCCGCCCAGTGAGGGCTTCTGTCTGCATGAATTTTGTTGTTGCGCCTTGTTGTAGTCAGTGTTGTTTCTAAGAATTGGTAGCTCCTCTACCCAATCGGGGTTTTGTAATAATAACAATGTCGGTTAGCTTCGGCTCATGGATTTATGTTATGTACATTCATTGATTCCATGTGTTTGTATATTGAGGATTTTTGTGACTCTTTAAGATTGGGCTAGCTCTGCTGCTCATTCCTTTGGCGTGTTATATTCAAATATATAAGTTTTTGTTTTTCCTCCACTCTGCTACAGGTCTATTGGTTCTTTGAAATTATGCTATGGCCAGCTGTCCCAGCTCTAGCTGGTCTACGTATGTCTAATTTTTTCTCAGTAATGTATACAATTGTTCCTGTACTCATTTAGGTTGCTTGCGCTACAATTGATTCTACCCAGAATGAACAGTAGACTCTTATACTCATTGTTCTATATGCGTTCAAGGTTTTCTAAGAATTTTTAAATAAGTTTAGATTAATAACTGTGCTTTACTTCATTAACACCAGTATTTTACTATTCTGTTATATATACATGCGACTATCAGCGCACGCCTATGTCTGTTAATGAGGTTTATAAGTTCTCAGAATTCTTGTTTGTACTCGTTTTTCTTTTTGATTAAAAAGCCTAATCTCTATATGACACATATTACTTTTAAGGCCCTGGCCATGGTTGACCCAATAGGGTGCTCAAGGACCCTATGGAGGTGTTGGCCATATCCGTTCTACTTTCATGTTATCATACAGGTATCTCACCATAAACGTTTGACTACTATTGGTCAATCGATAGATACAGTATTAGAAATTTTTTTCCGCTATACACATCTCGTTATCGCAATTTCACTTCCTCATTGTGAAAGAAAAGTTCCAGTTCTTTGTTTATTTTCAATTATCTGAACAAAATTCGCTAATCTTTTGCTGAGAGAAAGTATTATTATGATTGCTGAATTTAACTATACTTAGAACTTTCAGTTTTGCATCTTGCTCTAACTTTTATCTAGAAATCTACCAATTTTTCTTAACAATTTTCAACTTAACAATGGTATGAATTTATGGTTAGTTCCCCTCCGTTTATTCCCAGCATAAGTCCTACATATTTCTCCAAAGTCCTTCTAGCTGGTCCATATGGCCACAGGTGTCCTAACAGGTGCATGTAGCCTTCTTGTGATTAACAGATCTCCCACGCTCTTGGTTATTCGACTTGCACTAATATTACTACCAGAACAGGGTTTCCAAAATGGAAAACCTCTCACAGAACCTAACCAATTTACATATAACAGAACCCACCTAACAGAGTCAACCCATACTATATAAAATAAACCACACTAGATGGAGCTCTTTAACAACTCAATAACTTACAGAAGAATGGTGATGCAAATTGTACTTACCTGTGTTCTAGTACATTCAGTATTTATTCCTCTTTCTCCTCTAGAGCTTGGAAACACTAGTTTTCTGCTTGTCTTTCCTCCCGTTCATGAGACTCGTCTACAAGACTGAATCTCCCCCCAAGCTTGTTTGCCAGACCATAGCCTTCAGCAAACCTATTGCACGTTCGTGCCCATGCTATCTGGTCATTACCAGACTTAGCATGATTTTTCTATCACCTTTTCTCCGTTTGTTCCTTAACAGCCCGGTCTTTTCCTTTTTCCCCCTCTTACTACTGGGGAAAGTAGTTAGGGTTCTCCCCTTCTTCTGGCAACTGTTTTTTTTTTTTTTTAACAATCAAGAAAAGAAAACAACTTCCAATGAGAAGTTACAATTGATTTTACCCGATTAATGCTCAAATTCAGTGTTAACAGTATTATACTTAAAACGGAAAATAATAATCCTTGTCCAATGTTTTCACCCACATGGTAATAAAATATTTACAAATTTTCCGATGTCATTACATCTTTCCCCCCTGAGATTGGACATCATCCCGATGTCTTTCAGCCATGAACAGCCCTGGATAGGTCCTTTTCATCAGTGCCTCATCTTCCCAAGTGGCCTCCTCAAGCCCAAAGTGTCGCCACTGCACTTTAACTTGGGTAATAGCTCATCTTCGTAGTTGTACTTCTTTCCGATCGAGGATGCTCAGTGGCTCGAAAAAGACCTCTCCTTCTGGCTCGACTAGCAACATACAACGTTCCAAGTTAGTTTCTTAGAAAATGATCCTTTTGACAGGTCTATTGTAACAACAATTTTCCCACCTGAATGTCCTGCCATCTGATCACATGCCTAGGGTCGTAAACATATTTTTTCAACACTGAAACATGGAGGAAATTGTGAACCTGGTTGTGACTTGGCAGAGCGAGCTAGTAAGCCATCGGTCCGACCCTTGCCAAGACTTGGAATGGTCCACAATATCGGGGTGCCAACTTGGCACACCCACTCCATTGCAGTGTACTCTTTTTGGCTTGAATTCTGATATAAACATGGTCAACAACTTGGTATTCCTTGAACCTCCTCTTCCGGTCAGAAAAACTCTTTTGTCTGTCCTGAGCACCTTTCAAATTAGCACGTACCCTCTTCACCATATCTTCCATTTCTTTAAGCATTTCCGGTCCTGAACTCAGTTTATCTTCGGGTCCACCCCAGCTTGAGGGTGTACGACATTTCCGGCCGTATAGGACCTCAAAGGGACTCATTTGTGTCGAGGTATGATACCCATTGGTTTATGCAAATTCAACCAGGTGCAAGTACTCTTCCCACTGCATCGGTTGCTGCATTACATACGCCCTTAACATGTCCTCTACCACTTGGTTCACTAGTTCTGTCTATCCATCGGTCTGGGGATGATATGTTGTACTGAAGTTCAGCTGAGTCCCCAATTCAGCAAATAACGTTCTCCAAAAGGCTAACGTAAATTTCACGTCACGATATGAAATTATTGTCTTCGGAAGTCCATGTAATTTGAACACATTCTGCATAAAAATATGAGCAATCTGTGCAGCCCTGTAAGTGGATTGCATAGGTATAAAATGTGCAGCTTTACTCAACTTATCTACCACCACCATAATGGAATCATTATTCCTCTTTGTTTTAGGCAGTTCGGTGATAAAATCCATGGAAATGGTTTCCCATTTCCACTCCAGAATGGGTAACGGTTGCAATAGTCCCACTGGGTGGTGATGTTCTGCCTTAATTTGTTGACACTCTAAACACCACGCCAAGTACTCAACCACATTCCTCTTCATTCCTGGCCAAAAGTAATCCTTCTTAATCGTAGTGATCATTTTCTGATAACCCGGGTGCCCCGCATAATGGCTGATGTGGAATTCATCCAATATCAGATTTTTAATGTTGTTTTGATCCGGTACATATAACCTTTTCTTATAGTACAACATCCCAGCATCATCCAACTCATATCCTTGCCGATTTTTCTCGTTGGTAGACTGTTGTATTTGCTGTTTTATTTGCTAATATTCAGCATCTTGTTCTGCTGCCTTCCTTATCGTTTCCCAAAAAGGACTTTTCCATACACTGATGGAGATTTCGTATAGACTTTGTACCTTTCGACTTAAGGCATCTACCACACAGTTTTCCTTTCCCTACAAATGTTTGATGTCAAAGTCAAAGTTGCTTAAGAATTCCACCCACCGTGCTTGCCTAACATTTAAAGTGGGCTGGCTAAAATAATTGGTCAGACTGTGGTGGTCGGTCAACAACAGAAATTTCCTACCCATAAGGTAATGCCACCACATCTTTAAGGCATGTATGACAGCAACCAACTCCAAATCGTAAGCAGAGTATTTCTGCTCATGCTCTTTTAGCTTCTGAGACTCATATGCAATCACTTTAACTTCTTGCATTAATACACCTCCCACGCCTTCTTTTCTTGTGTCAGTTTACACCACATAGTCCTTATCAGGATCAACTATGCTCAAAATGGGTGATGTAGTGAGTAGATGTTTCAACTGCTCGAAGCCCCTCTGACACTCTGGGGTCCATTGGAATGCCATCCCCTTTTTCTGTAAGGAAGTGATGGGATATGCCACTTTGGAGAAGCCTTCCACAAATCGTCTGTAGTACCTGGCTAATCCCATAAAGGACCTGATATCTGCTACATCCTTTGGTATGGGCCACTCCATTATGGCTTTTATCTTTTCTGGGTCTACCGCAATCCCTTCCCTTGTGATCACGTGACCCAAGTACTGGATTTCTTCCTTGAAGAAATCACACTTACTAAACTTAGCATATAGCTGGTGTTCTCAAAGAGTCTGTAGCACCAATTTGAGGTGTTCCTTGTGCTCCTCTATGGTGCAGGAATATATTAATATATCATCAATAAATATCAGCATGAATCGATCCAGATATTGATGAAATATGATGTTCATTAAGCATATGAAAGTTGCAGGGGCGTTAGTTAACCCGAAGGGTAACACCACGAATTCATAATGACCATACCTCGTTCTGAAAGTTGTTTTAGCGATATCTTTCTCCTTAATCCTGATCTGGTGGTAACCTGATCGCAGATCGATCTTAGAGAACATTGTTGCACCTTTCACTTGGTCGAACAGTTCATCGATCCGAGGTAGAGGATACTTGTTTTTTATGGTCAGCTTGTTCAGCTGACAGTAATCAATGCACATACGAAGGGTTCCGTCTTTTTTCTTAACAAATAACACTGGGGCTCCCCACGGAGACACGCTGGGGCGAATAGTATTTATCTAATAATTTTTGTAGCTGCATTTTTAATTCTGTCAATTCAAGCACACTCATTCTATAGGATGCTCGTGACAACGGGGCTGCGCCTGGCACCAATTCAATGGTAAAGTCTATATCCCTTTTTGGCGGCAGTCCGGGAATCTCATTTGGGAACACATCTGCAAATTCCTGTATTACAGGGATGCTATCTAACGTGGCTATTCTATCCTTAGAATCAGCATAACCCACTTGGATAGCATAAATCTGGCACCCTTTTCTGATGCATTTTGCTAGTTAGGTTGCGGTTATTGGTCGGACCTGCACTGGCCGCTTAATTCCTTGCTTTTCCTTCCTAGCTCCATGCTGATCCCTATAGTAAATAATCTTTGTCTTGAAATCAACTAAAGACCATTGCTTTTCTAACCAGTCCATACCGATCAGAATGTCATATGAACCAAGGGGAAGCACATTTAGATCAGCCATTACTGGCTATCCTGCTATTGTGAAGGAGCAGTCACTGATTTTTTCCATTACTCGCCTCTTGGCCCCTGTAGCGAGTTGTACTAGCCATGCATTTTTGAATTTAACAGGTTGCAATTTACAATGTTCCACTACCGTTGGACTAATATAGCTTACTGTGGCCCCAGGGTCAATTAAAACAGCTATGGTAAGGTCAGAGATTTTACCTTCAAATTCGACCATGGTTGGTTGATATTCCGCCTAACGATCGTCCAGAGCCGCATTAATCCTTAGTACGCTATGTCCTACCTCGCCAACTGTCGATGCTTCATGGATTTAGGATAACTGTTCAGTCCCCTTACGCTGTGGACAATTTTTTACGTAGTGCGGCCCTCCACAGTCCCAGCACTGCACTGGGGGCCTTGCTGCCCCTTCGTTGTCCAATCTTGCAGGCTGCTTATTGACCTTGGATTCACTAGCTGTCCTGAATTTCGATGAAGTTATAGGTGTAGTTCTGCTGTTTTGTCCTTTGTTGTTCCCCTTGCCTCCGCCACTGCGATTTCCTTTGTTGCTTCTGACTGACATAAAGCGTCTTTTTTCATTCCACTTCCTGCCAACAATTTCCCCTTTTTGTTTGCTCTGTTGATGACAGATTCTGGCTTTACGAATTGCCTCGTCCATTGACTTTGGATTGTCGAACTCAATCCTCTCTCGCATATACAGTGGCAAACTGCTAACAAATCTTTGCACCTTACCCTTTTCCTCCCTAATATATGGCACATAACGGAGCAAGGAAGTAAAACGGGTGATAAATTCGTCCATGGTCTGTTGCCCCAACCACAGGTCATGGAATTCTCTTGCCTTTTCATCGTATAAGCGCTCGGTCAAATATCTCTCCTTGAAGTACCTTTGGAAATTTTCCCAAGTAATGGTCTGCTCGGTCACTCCTTTTACAATCTTAACTTCCTCCCACCATAGGGTAGCCTTTCCCTGCAACTGAAAAATAGCCAGTCGTGCTTTAAGGTTATGATCATACTCGTACAGCTGAAAATATTTGTTCATATTAATTAACCATGCTTCAGTTGCTTCTTCATGTTCCCCGTCAAAGTGTGGTGGTTTAATCTTACGAAATTATCCTTGCAACTCCACCCTTCACCTTTTTGAGGTTTGCTATTCAAATGCATTGTCAGAATGTTCCTCTTGTTCTCCCGATCTTTCAGGTGTTATATTATGGTTTTGTTCTTCTGACGCTCTTTGTTGTTCCGTACTAGGATTAACTGTTGGTTGGTTCTGCCTATCAGATAGAATTTTTAAAATTCTTTCTTGCTCCATCGTTAATCGTGCGTTGCCTTCGCGTAACCGAGCCATCTCATTCTTAAGCTCCTGCACTGTCTCCAGAATTTCCTGGTTTGTATTTCGGGCTTCCTCCCCGAGTTGTACCCATAGCTCAAGGTTATTTTCGGGGCCAGGTACTCCCTGTCCCATTGCATATCTGTGAGATGTACTGTCCCTTCTCCTCATGCTACAAATCTTTTGGTTCCTAGTCCTTTCCTTGATCATAGGATAAATGACAACAGTAAGAGGAGAATTAGCATACTAACTAGTAACTACACGGATAAAATGTGATCTTATTATATATACTATTTCTATACGCCACTTTCAATTTTCCCAGAGGCCTCAGTTTTGTCACTGGGCTCTGATACCACATGTCACACCTCCCCAAGCTTGTGAAAATGGTAAATAAAAAAATATTAAATTACTTTACAATTTCCCAAAGGTGACAGTACATTGTTTCAACTCTCGACCTATTCTCTTTTAACCATACAATTCATTCCACTTCATCCGCATACGGATCTGTTTACACTGTATGGATCTAGGTGTTCATGGGTACGATGACAGAACTTTTCCATTCTACATTTATTGGTAACTCTCTGAGAGCGTGACAGCTAAGCTCTACCTTGAAATCCGCTACATACAAGCTCAGCTGGTAAACTCTTGCGGTGCAGCAGAATTAATATTTGCAGCAGTGGTACCTTGTTCTCGGGATCCCTGATCAAATCGACGGAGGGAACTCTCTCCCTTCCATCGAATGGTTAGATTCACTCCAGGTGACCTTTCAATCTGGCGCTCACGATTTTTGCTCTCATTCGATGCAATAGGGTTCGGGCTTCCAGAGGGTTCCTCCGGTTCACATGTTGCAGACCAGAGGTTCGTCCTGTTCCATCTTACAGGGGTGAGCCTAACACCTTCCACCTTACAGATCTCAGGAGCCTTTTCTAGCAGGTCAGGTATTTCCTACCTAGTTCACCTGCTACACATGATTCAACTTGTTGTTTTCTTTTTTAAAAAGGCGGCTCTAAAATCTTTTTCTTCTTGTGATAGGCTGAGAAATACCTTGAATATCAAGCGTCGAAGGCTATGAAGGTCGAACAGCTTCTGCCCAGGCATGGCGCTGGATTTATCCTAGTATGCCACACCTCAAACCCTTTCTTGGTACCAAGGTTGTGATAGTTAATGGGTTTGCCGATTTCAACGGCTTCAAACTTGTTGTCCCTTTTGCCAGGTTGATTGTTGGTTTCCTTCTGGAAGGGATTTCGACCGAGTTCCCTTTTATGTGATGGGGTGCTTCCACAGATTTCCGCTTAGTGAGGGCTTCCGTCTGCGTGAATTCTGTTGTTGCATCTTGTTGTAGTCAGTGTTGTTTCTAAGAATTGGCGGTTCCTCTGCCCAATTGGGGTTTGGTAATAATAACAGTGCCAGTTAGCTTCAACTCATGGATATATGTTATGTACATTCATTGATTCCCTCTGTTTGTATATTGAGGATTTTTGTGACTCTTTAATATTGGGCTAGCTCTGCTACTCATTCCTTTGGCGTGTTATATTCAAAGATATAAGTTTATCTTTTTTCCCCCACACTGCTATAGGTCTATTGGTTCTCTGAGATTATGCTATGGACAGCTATCCCAACTCTAGCTGGTCTACGTATGTCTAATTTTTTCTCAGTAATGTATACAATTGTTCCTGCACTCATTTAGGTTGCTTTCACTACAAATGATTCTACCCAGAATGAACAGTAGACTCTTATACTCATTGTTCTATATGCGTTCAGGGTTTTCTAAGAATTCTTAAATAAGTTTAGAGTAATAACTGTGCTTTACTTCATTAACACCAGTATTTTACTATTATGTTATATATACATGCAACTATCAGCACACGACTATGTCTGTTAATGAGGTTTATAAGTTCTCAGAATTCTTGTTTGTACTCATTTTTTTTATTAAAAAGCCTAATCGTTATATGACACATATTACTTTTAAGGCCCTGGCCCATGGTTGACCCATTAGGGTGCTCAAGGACCCTATGGAGGTGTTGGCCATATCCGTTCTGCTTTCATGTTCTCATACAGGTATCTCACCGTAAACATTTGACTACTGTTGGTCAACCGATAGATTCAATATTAGCCAATTTTTTCCGCTATCCACATCTCGTTATCGCAATTTCACTTCCTGATTGTGAAAGAAAAGTTCCAATTCTTTGTTTACTTTCAATTATCTGAACAGAATTTGCTAATCTTTTGCTGAGAGAAAGTATTATTATGATTGCTGAATTTAACTATACTTAGAACTTTCAGTTTTGCATCTTGCTCTAACTTTTATCTAGAACTCTACCAATTTTTCTTAACAATTTTCAACTTAACAATGATATGAATTTATGGTTAGTTCCCCTCCGTTTATTCCCAGAATAAGTCCTACAGATTTCTCCAAAGTCCTTCTACCTGGTCCATATGGCCACAGGTGTCCTAACAGATGCATGTAGTCTTCTTGTGACTAAGGGATCTCCCACGCTCTTGGTTA